>JAUTXX010060211.1:0-17525 GCA_032273605.1 Panulirus laevicauda
TAGAGATTCTGTTTCTTAATTTGTCTTTGGCTGATTTTTGGTTATTGTGTCTTCCCTTATACTGTTTGACTTCCCACATATAGTTAGTTCAATTTTGTTTTTTAAAGATAATGCATTCTTTGCCCCAGTTATTTTGTGCATGTTCACTACAGTTCTATTCTAATTTCAAATACGAATTACTCTATTTTTTCAAACAGATGTAAGTTCACCCGGTGTTGTCTTCAGCCAAGAGTCTAATTTTCTTTTATAAGTTTTTGTAGTCAGTCCATGTAATTTTTTAGGATCACCAGGTATAATGTTAAATAATCACTCCAGCTGTCTTGTCAGGCAGCTGTTTATTTTTCAAGGAATTACTCATGACTTAATGATTCTGCATCTTCCTTGCCTGGTTGCTTTCAGGTTTAAAACATTGTTCTTTAATACTTTTATTTGTTGCCAGGCATATATTATCATTATCTCCCCCCTTTGATGTTTAAGACAGTAAAGTCCTTCCTCATTTAATCTTTCACTGGAGATTTTAGGCTCATCCCATTATTTTAATTGTGAAATGATTCTGGATTCTCCCTACCTTGTTTAATTGAATCTGTTTGACTAGTGATCATAAAACACAGCAATAATTGTTTACTTCTTATATTAATGTAAAACATTCATCGTTAATTGTCTCTCTTATGTTGCAAATATTTTCAACATCATTCCATTCATTATTTGGCTTGAAAGCACTATAATTTCAATATGTTCCTTGAATTCATGTTTGCCATTTATGATGATTGGTAAATCCTTGATGTTTTTGTTTACTTCACTCTCTACTTCTTTTCTTGTAGGGCATATGTATTTAGGACCTGGAATAGGATCAATTGCCCCATGACATATTTATTCAAATTTCTCTTCATTAAATTCCTTTAAGTTTTCATCTGCCCATGTATAGAGAGAAGGAGACAGACAGACATAGGCAGAAAGATAAAAGACAGACATAAAATGGATCATGTGTAGCAGCAAGGAAGGTAAACCAGAGGAATTAAAAAGTGCACTAAAAAATAATCTAGGCTACGGCATGAATTTATAAAAAGTATTTGTTGTAAAACAGCAATTAGACTTAAGGACTAGGAGGGAGATTATTAAAACTGAAAAGGAGAGATGTGAAGAGTAGAATGCTAATTTTCATAGTGTACTCAAGGTCAAAAATACATTACCTCTGATACAACCAGGACTGGATAGAGGAGATATCGTGGAAAGCACTGAAATCACTGGATGAGATATAAAAAATGCTTAGGTATCTGCAGACTATGCCTGTAAGCAGTAACACCATAAGTAAGAATGCATCTTCAATGAGGCTATAGCATTGTTTGCAGCCAGAAAGGAGTATAGCATCATGATGCACCTTCCTGTCCCACAGGTGTGTAAGTTAATTCATCCTGCTCCATACAAAGCACTGCTTTGATGCTGCAGGATTCCCATAAAAGTGGTCTTCCTTGAGTTGAATAATTGAAGAGGCTCACATTTTAACTCTCACTTAAATTCACTAATGCTTCAATTTAAACCACATACAAATTTCTTCTCATCAAATGATTATCGTGTTTCCCTCATTGGGCTTGGTTAGCTCGATTTCAGTTTTAAGCAATGTGTCAAACAAATTTTCTTGTGCATAAGGCATGGACACATCACTCCTGTTCAGAGATACATTTTGGCTAGCCTTATCCAAGTACATCTGGCCTGTACTCCTAGTGGTCTTGCAAGGTCATTAGTGTCCTATGATAACAATCCCTTTATACCAAATAAAAGCAGCTTGGTCTTTGATATTACACAAAATGTGTCCTCCTGTGAAAGATTTAGTGAGCTTCATAGAGAAATGAGCCAAGGCTCCTCGAGAAAGTGACCTGCACAAATTGATAAAACTTTTCTCATCGGTTAGCAACTCTAAAAATAAGGTAAACACATTTATGATTCTAAATTATCAAAAAATTTCTGTTTCTGTATCAGACTGATCCACCCTCAGATTAATTATACATTGACAAAATTGAAGAGTCAAAGCTGTTAAACTGGTTTAATGTAATATGGCTCAGTCAACTAGAGTATGAACCATGCTGATGTGAAACTATGACTTTATCGTGAAATCTGATTATGCCTCAGGTGAGATATTATTGCCACCTATACAGTATTCATGTTGAAACCAACCATGCAGCACAAACATCTGATATACAGTAAAGAAAATGAGGAACAACTTGTCTTTGTTAATGGAATACAGTATATGGTTTTTGCTAAATAGTGATAATTATATTCCTAACTTTGCAGCTGATGATATTTCAGTAAGATAAGCTTATGGAACACATCAGTAATACATTTCACAAATTCACAAAAACTGCTTTACATACCTGCTCTTGAACCAACACATTGTACTCGTGTTGATATTTTTCTCTGAGTTGACTTTTCAATTTCTCTGCCTTTGGAAGAATTTCCTGAAGTAGAAAACACATAAAATATAAATAAATGCAGTAACAAATGAAATGTATAAAATGATGTGAAGAACACAACAGAGGCTTTTTATATTCTCAAAGCTGGTCAGTTATGCATATATATATATATCTTCTCTTTCAGTCTGGTTTCCTCTCCATTCCCCATTTGTGTTGTCTTTCACTACAAAGTCAAACCCAATCTGTAAATGATGTGATATGTGGTATTTTACATATCCATGTTATTGTGTATGAAGACAAGGTCTAGCAATGGTTTTGTATTAATCCTACTGACTCTCACCTGCTCAGTTATGTGCTGATGAGGGAAATTTTTCCTGTATACATGTTAGGAACTTGTGTTTCCATGACACACTCTCTTTATTCATGTATGAATTCCAGTGTCTGCTTCTTGTTAAGTAAAATCCCACATTATCAGAACTTAACCATCTCTAAGAAGTCAGTGTCCTATTGCTTCATTTAACATCCTGATGGTCATTTCATTGCCTTTGTTGTATAATTCTTCTAGATCACTGCATTGCCTTGGAGGTTTAAATATTATCAACACCATTATGCATGACTTTATTTCAGTAATTCTTCCACATAGCTACTGAATGGGTTATCCATCACCATTTCATTAATTTTAAAATTAACCCTTGTTAATTTTCCTTGCTCTTTACCGTCCTTGCTACTTTATATTTATCTCAACAGCTAAGATTAGACTTTCTGTCTTAAGTGAGTTTGGTCCCCTTTACTCACACAATAACGTTTCACATGATTATGTGCAGTAAAAACAACATTCATTTGGTCTTATTGTATTGATGAAGTCAATACCACACACTTTAATTGTGACAGTCCTTGTACGCTTTGATAACAGAATTACTGTTCTTAGTAGTGCAAATATTTTCATTCGGCATAAAACTCTATGTCCACTCACTCGCACCACTCTTTTAAACTCATATACTAATAACTCAAATGTATGTACTTAGTTTCTTCAAGGGATGATTTTGATCCTTGTCAACCTTATACTACTCTACTCCTAGCTTTTTAACCCATTCATTGTAGGGTCTTGTGAGAGCAACACCCAAAATAACTTGAACTAACAAAATAATGCACCTGGTGTACTGCCAAAAAGAAAATTGGTGACAGTATCATGAAATGGCAGCATATGAAATTAATGCCAGACAATGAGAAAATTTTTTTTCTAGTATATTGGTAATGAACCATCAAAATGTTGGAGGACAGAGTATGATATCCACTCACTGCAGGCCTATCTTTGGCCCCTGCCAGCCCATCTAAAGCCCAAGGGATAGTTATTGCTGGAATTGCTCATATCTTGGATCCAGTAGACTTTGATGAACTCAGAAAAATAAGAACAAAGTGAAACAGAAGACAGTAACAGCTCCAAAATTAACACACCCTATGCCATTCATAGACAAGGTAAATGGACACTGGCATTGGCTATCCAAACAGGGCTGAAAAATGAAATATATGTATACATAAGTATATAATGAAAAAATTTTGAACTCAGACTTGAGGGAAAGTAAATAAAACAGATAAATAGCTTATCATCGCAGGTCCTCTAAGGGTTGCCAGGAAATGGAAACTGAATGATATTTATGAATAATTACAACTATTTCTTTTATTTTTCTGTCAAATATGCTTTCCTTCTCCTTAGTCACTCACTCTAATGTAATACATACATACTTATAAAAGTAAACTAAATTTACAAAAAACATATTGAGAGATTTGTACTCACACAAATACTAAAGAAGCCAAATGTATCAGTGAACTGAAAGTTTAAAAAAAGAAGTGGGGAGAGAAAAACTCAGAAGTGCACTCATGCATCTGATGATACTTAAGTAAGTTTCCTCTCATACACAAGAAAACTTTGACCCCTTCACAAGCAGGTCAGGGGAGCTACTGTAATGTCATATTTTTTTACTCAGAGATAAGTAGTCTACCAATATCCATATCAAAATATGAAATAATTGGCCCTGTGATTTATTGAAATCCCTCTGCACGTGGGAGTATCTTTATATCTACAGCAGGTTGCAATGAATGGGTTAAGTGTCTAATAATTATGAATAACCATCATGCCATATATCCTCACGTAAATCCCTTTATTATACGCTTCTTGTCTGGTAATTCCTCTAAAATACTTACCTTAAGCTTTTTTGTATTATTAGTTTTGTCAATTGATGAGTGGGTAGCAAAGTCTGGATGGCTTCGTATTTTTTCTAGAAATAACCTGTAAATGAATATTGATTTAATCTATCATAACTGAAACCAAAATCTATGAAAATATGTAATTATTGACAGTATCACATTACTTTAGTAGAGGATATCACATCCTGTCAAATACCATACAGTAAGTGAAATTTCAGCAATAAACTTCTCATCTTATACTTACGTCATAAATTTCATGTACAAAATGAAGGCATTTTCAAGACTTCCTTCCTCAGCGTAAACATTAGCCATTCGGACCATTTCTAAGCCTGACCTGAAGTATCTGAAATTTTATGACCCAATTAATTAGGAGAATATTGAGGGCTCTGATAATATTGAGCTTTACTAATCTCTCACTATGACCTTCCACAAGCTTTACAACTTTCCTTTATGACCTTTCAAAGTATAAGTTACACAGTTTAGTGGTAAATGATCCAAGAAGAGGCTATGCTGTCTTACACATTCTTTAATCAGAAAGGTAAATATACACTAATGTAATATATATTTCACTTCAAAATAAGAACTGGATATACAGTAACGAAACCTTACATTTCAGTGAGCAAATTTTTCTTAAGAAAGATATACTCAGATTTCTATGAAAAAAAAAGACTAACCTGTGGAGAGGAATTTTACCATCAACTATGACTGTATTGCTCTGAGAGCAGAGTTGCTTGATGCGAACTGATGGCTCTAAATGAGACAAACCTGAGACAGACATTCTGCAAAATTAAATATACCTGATACACATTATAATGAGAAAGTCTTGTGTGTTAAATAAATTCTCGACTAATTACCAATAAAAGAAAAAAAAAATCATGAAATCTGATGTTAAGCCATCCAACATTCTCTAATACAAAAAGAGCCTGGGTTGGTGGTTAGTTTTAGAGAGGTTTGGATGGGAAGGGTCTAATTTAATAAAAAGAATTGTGCCAATCTTGTGTTAGGATTGCATCAGGAGGACCTTTGTTTCATTCTGTACACGTGAATGTTTGTGATATCTAAGCAAAAAGTGATTATTCTGAATGCTTTGTTTTGTATGGCTTGCCACTTCATTATATTTGTTTCTGAGAGGGTGGACAATGAGGGTGGGGAGGCATAGTTTAAGGTGGAGAAGAGGAACTGTTTGTACAGGATGTTAAGGGATTCTTTTTCTTGTCAAAATCTGGACTAGTTATTGTACTGAGGGTATTTAGTTTACATGTTGCTTCATGTTGATGCTTTTGATGTGGGGATTGAAAATCATACGTGTATCATATGTGATGAAATGAGTGCATTTAGTTTGCATTGGTTCTGTTTTGATGCTTTTAGTGTAGGGAGTGAAAATCATGTGTATGATATGTGATGCCAAGATCAGTGGGAGTCATTGTCCATGAAAGGTGACTGAAGGGTGTAGGTTGGATTTGCGTTAGTATATTTCTCTCACCATTTCAGGTAGTAGATGATGTTAGGAGAGGTTTTAATATCTTCAGTTCATATTTTACAGTTACATACTTTTACATTAACTCTAGATTTTTTCATGATATACTTAACCCTCATTACTGTTATGCCCATCAACTTTAAACACTATAGCATTGCAGAACAAAATCATTAATTATTCAAAGCTAATCAGAACAGCCTGCTCCAGTATCACATTTCTCATACAATAAAACTTAGTGCTCCAAATTATGCTCTTCAGGTTTAAATCACTTTTGCTGAGTGATGATGTCTTGATCATCGATACCTTTTGTTATCCATACACAATTTTGATTTTAATATTTCTCATCAGACAGTTTACTCTTCACAGTTTTCCTGATGTGTCACTCTAGTAACAGAGTCGTCTCTTATATCTCTCATACATTGTAGCTAGCTTCCAGCTAAGTGATATTCATCAGGGCCTTCTTTTGCTCAGTTACATCCTCATTACTTTGCACTTGGTTTGAATCTCACCATCCATTTATCAGACCAACTCTAGATTTTGTCCTAGTATCTTTGTAAGCTGATGCAGTCATTTCCATTCCTTAATTCTCTCATGTTGTTGGCATCATCGAAAAACATGTTTCAGTATGAGTCTAGTTCTTCAAGCCCAAGGATGAGTCCTTTGGCATTCTACTTGAAACTATAGCCCATTTTTAAGTGACTCCTACCTTCATCCTTGTTCACTTCCACATAGGTATTCCTCAATCCGGTGAACGAGTTTGTCCCTCATTCCTGCCTGAAGCTTTAGTTTCTTAATCAGTCTCTAATGGGGTGTAGTGTCAAAGGCTTTCTGGCAGTCAAGGAACATTTAGTCTCCCATCTATCTTTGCTTTTACATTAGGCTTTACTTTACATAAAGTCTCACCTTGTTACTAGGCTCAACTTGTCATAAAGTCTCACCCTGTTACTAGACTCAACTTGTCATAAAGTCTCACCTTGTTATAAAAGTCTAGACTCACTTTGTCATAAAGTCTAACCCTGTCATAGAAATCTAACAGATTCATGATGCATGATCTCTTTTCTCTGAAACCATGTTGTATTCCAGTTAAGAAGTTTCTCCTTCGTAAGTAATCATTAATTTTTTCATAATCTTTCCTAATCTGTTAATGAAACAGACATGTAGTTTAGTGCAGTCTCCTTTCTTAAGGTTAGGCACATCTGCCCTCTTCCACATCTTTGGAACTACTTCATCCTTGATTGTCATACTGAACAGTACTGGGAGAGGCCTAGTCAGAGCCTTCGCATATTCCTTCAACACCTGTGGGGAGACTATCAGGTACAAAGTTTTTAAACAGGTCAATTTTTAATAGCATGATTATGTCATTTAAATTTTTACTTTCCAAGAGTTTTCTCCCACCCACATTTCTAGTATTACCCTCTATTGTGAAAATACTTTTAAATTTATTCAACTCCTCACATATATCCATGTCTTCTTGAAAGGTAATTTTCTTTAAGCCCCTTAGCCTCATTAGTTGTTAATTAACTCATAGGCTGCTTGTAATGAACGTAAAGAAAAGCTGGGTCTTCTTTTGCCCTGTCCACAGTGCTCTTTTGAAGATCTGTTTTCTCTTCCTTACATACCTTGCAGTACTCATTTCTCATTCTCCTGTCTTTCCAAAGGCATCCAACTACTAAGATGTTTGCATCTCTTCCAAAGAATTGTACATTCCTGAGCTTCAAACTTTTTGGTATTTTTCGTTGAACCATGCCTCTTTCCACTTAATTTTTACTCCTCAGTTGTTCCATGCTACCTACATTCAGACCCCATCGTACATCATTGAACCTTCTATAACACTGATCTATATTCTTGTGGTAGAACTTTTGTTATCCCTCTGCACTCTCAAAGAACTAGATCACCAGTATATAGTTACTACAACTGTATTTCCAATTAAAGTTTTGAGCTTCCCTTTGAGTCCATAAGCCTTATTAATTGTTCTTTAAGCAATAGTTTGCTCGTAATGAACTTTTTAAAAAGCTTTGGGTTCTCATTCACCTTGTCTACAATGCTCTCTTTAAAACCTCTCTGGTCCTCCTTCCTTGCCTTGCAGTATTCATTTTTTGCTCTATATCTTTGTAATGCTGTATGCTATAGTGCCATTTATACCTCTTCCAAACTATATCCTAGAACTCTTTCACTTTTTGGCATTTCAAGTTGAACCATGCTTCTTTCCACTTCATTTCCCACCTCTTTTATGTTCCTTTTACCCATGTTCTGACTCCTTCTTTGGAGACTTCATAAAACCTTCATTAGCACTGGTCTACTTTTGCTGTAGAATACTTAAAGAAGTTGATTAGCTCTATATGTTTACCCCACTGAAGAGTGTTGCCATGGCCACTCCTTTGAGGGAGTTCCAATTGGAGAAGGCATCAAAGATATAGATGGATAGACAGATATATAGATAGAACTGTATGTCCTGTTATGGTCCTGTGCTTCCTTTGATCCCCCCCTGTTGTTTTCTCCTTCACCAAATACCATATTTTGTAGCATATAAGATACATTCTATCAAAATACTGTGTCAGAAGTCACCTTTAATCTAATACACTGAAAATCAGATCTAGAATGACTATACCAGTGTTACTGGCCTGGATTTCAAGTCCTATCATTTGATTATAGCATCTCACAACCTCTGTATTTAGTAAAGCAGTAACTTTACGATCTTAAATAATTCATTTAATGCAATTTTGTTATCACTGATCTGGTATATAGGGAAAGTGATAATTCATCAGTTCATAGCAGTCATTATAAGCATGAGTGATGAAGTTCCTGGATTTGGAGAGAATAAAAGTCAATGGAATTTCCTTTTCATTATTATTTAACATCTGATATACAAGACACTGAATATTCATTGGTAAAAAAAATCATGATCAGAATACATGCTGAAATTTCATATAGGGTACTGCTAACAGTTTCTTTTTGTTTTTCTTTAAGAATGAAAGGATGCTTTGGTTCATGTTTTATCAGCTGTTTTATGAATAACAGTACAGTATCTATTTTACCTGAAATGTATTCCACTTATACAGAATTAGTGCTTCATCTTTCATGTATATCAACTAAAGAAACATTAAACCCTTATATACAGTCAATTATTTTTTCCAAAATATTCCCATCTAATTCAGGGGTGCTCCTCACACATCAGACCATCTAATATGCTGTAAAATATGGTAGTTAACATCGAGTACTACAAGATCACTTTTTCCTGAAGATGCTTCATATTTGATGTGTTCTGTTTCCATGCTAGTTTGTGTAAAGACAAGGTCAAGCAGTGATAGTATCATCCCTGCTAGATCTCATGATAAGCTGATATAGAAGTTCTGTACAGATTTGAGGAACTTGCATCTCCATCTTTCTATTTCCATGAGCACCTAAGTTTTCCCAGTCTAAATTGCTGTTACTTAAATCTCCCATTAACAATAATTTACTGACTTCATAAAGGGAGTGTCTCTGCCTCCCTGACCATCATAATGGTTCCTTCATTGTTATCAATGTAAATCTGCTCTGGGTCGCTATAGTTCATTGAAGGGTTGTAGACTTACTGCACAACTGTAATACACACACTTAAGTTGAAAATATATTCAAGCATGATATCATTCACTGTCACATCATCACTCATGTATAATTATAAGCATGAACGGGGATCAGTAATGATAATGAATTAGTAAATACATATAATACCATTACAAAAGTCATAATGAAACTACATAAGCATCTTCAGAAATAATGGGGATGTGGAACAAGGTGGAATTTGTACTATTATGAAAAGAAGCAAGTGCATAAAACATTATATAAACTAGGAGGTGACAACACCACCTGGGGAAACATGTCAACATCAGGCTGTGTAATGCTTATAACTTATTTAACAATATGCTTCCTCCACAAGTTTGTTATTTTTCTCTCTGTAAGCTGAAGCCTGTTTTACTTATTTCTTGGTTGTTTTATTGTTTTTATCTGATGTCTTTTTTTCCTGCGGGAAATAGCTTTTTCATTTTGGCTAAGATTAACTTCTGTTTTATCAAAATTTGTTTTACTAGCTCTTCTAAACACAACTCGGATTACACTGTGTTATTCAGGTATGTTTCAGAAATATTTCTGTGTATTTCGGAGATCTGTCATAACCCTTTTCTTCCATTTCCATAATACATCTGTAGTGCCCCTAAACACTTAACCCGCCACTGAGTGATGTTATACATCATCTGTCAGTCAAGTTTAATCCTAAACACTGTAAGAATATCATTCATGTGATTTCTTTCACGTATTTAACATTACTATAGTGTCGGCTACATAATACACTACCATAAATGTCACCACACCTACCATACTATGACTGTGATTTACATGAATTGCCTGCCATTCTGTACATGAATGAGTCCAGATGATCTGGATTGTCTGCCGAACATTTCCTGTTACTACTTATCAATCTCCTGTGTAACTCAACATCTACTTTAACTGTATATATGAGATTACTTTTTACTAAACATTCTCCTTACCTGTCAGGCAACAATTTCAGCAGAGACAACCTCTACCAAGAGTGAAAGGTCTGTGGCCTCAGGTGGGATTTCATTTGTTGACAAAATATCATCTGACTATGACACAGACAAACCATAGAAAACGAATTGCTGTGGCAAGGACTAAGGTATTTCTGTAAAAGTGAATTATAAATGCACATCTAAAGACTAGTGTATACATACCAGGGAAAAAGAAAGAGGAAGAGATAAGAGAAATAGGTAATGAAGAGCAAGTTTCTATTTCAGACCAGTGCACTGTAGATAAGCTAATACACAGGGAGTGGCCGATGAAAAGGCGAGGTATCCTGCCCTACCCTGAACTGAACATTATTTTTTTTTTTTGCATGTTTTCTGTAAGGAAGTTGGATTTAAGAGGGATAGACAGAACAAAGAATGAAAAATTGAGGGTGGGGGATATGAAGAAATTTTCAAAAAAAGGTGCATGGAAGAAAATTTTCGTACAATGGTCATGGTTATTTTGGACATAAGGTAGATTATAGACAGTAGTGCAGCGGAAGATACGAGGAGGAGAGATAGACTGCAGAAGAGGTGGATAGATATACTGAGCAATAGTAACAAGTACATTAATTATATAGATTCTTAGCTGAAACATATACAGTATGAATATCGGTGATTCTCGACAAATTGCATTTATCAGAAGTCATTTGCTGGCATTCTTTCTTGACTGGAAACTTATAAGGGTTCCATTTTGTCATAGGAAATGAAAGTATAGTGACAAAGTTACCTTTAATGACTTGCAAGAGAAAAAAAATAGCGTATAGTAATATCTAAGTAAAACAAATCTATGTTACCCTTGATCTGAATCTAAATAACCTAAACAGCAACATTTATATTAAATTTATGAATATAGCTGTATTTTATATTCCAGTATTATATAGTAACAGTATAGTCTTCAGACATTAAACATGAACAGGCAAAAAGAATTAAGACAAAGTAACAAATTTACAACTCATGAACAAATAATTTTTGTTGAAATTTTACAATTCAGGTAACTGAGACAGCCACATAGATTTCATATTAATCTCAAAGCATGTAAAGTATCAAAAAAAATCACAAATAGACGAGATAATATCAAATTTACAGCTGTCGTTTAATTCCCTACACCTAGGAATAACGCAACTACTTAGGAACCTTAAATCAAAAGTAATCACTTCCCACATTAATTTTGGTGCCTTTAGTCAATTTACGCGTATCATGTCTTGAATAGGCATTTTTTCGAGATTCAAGGGGAATTTATTATCTGGTGCTATATACTGGTTCCTAGGCGGTTTCCTGCATGTTCGGGTCGCTGTCCTTTGTTCCCCCAAGTTCACCCACATCTCGTTCGTGTTTGACACAGTCTATCTTGGATCCAACGTTGTTATTATTAACCGCGTTGTTATTATTAACCGCGCTGTTATTACTAGCTGCATTATTATTATTAGCCACATTGTTGTTGTTCAGAAGGTATGGATTGATGTAGCTGAAAACGTTCATGGCTGGATTCAGATAGTTCGCCCACATGGAACTATCGAGCCCTGTGTTGGCCTTATCTCCCCACAAAGACATCATCATATAATAGTTGAGCATGGCAGGCGACATGGTGGAGTTCAGGGGAACACCGATGGGAGTAGTGGGGCAAGCTGGTGTTGTTGGTTGGCCCGTCCTGGCTTGTTGCAGCCCGCCCCACAGGTTGAAGGGTGTGGTGGGCCGTTGTGCAGGTGTAGGCCTGCGCACAGGGACCTGACCCTGGGAGAGGTGCATTGGCATCCCTGAGACTGAGGTGGACGCTATGCCAGCGAAGCGGTGGGCTCTGGAGTGGGTGATGAGGGGGTCCAATGAAGGAAATGCCGCCTCACACAGTGCACAGGCATAGGACACCTCTGCGTGCAGAGCCATATGACAATCAAGGTTGAGACTGAAGGTAAACAGTGAATGACACACACCACATCGAAATAACTGCCTACCACTCTCGTCCTCCTGGGGACATGGAGCATCGGTGCTGGTGGAGGGGCCCAGATGGAGGGCTCTCTGGTCGTACAGGGCGTCGCGACCATGCAGTTCCAGCAAGTGCAGCTCCAAGTACATGATGCCGATGAAAGACCCGCCACAGAGTCCACACTCGCAGTAGTCATCAACATCACGCGAGTGGCCCTCCCGGTGCAACTGCTGGTGGGCGTCTCGACCATGTGTAGTGAGAAAAACCTGTGTGCAGTGGTTGCAGGGAGCGCCTTCGCCTCGATGGGCAGCCTGGTGCGCGTTCCACCCCGACCCAGTGACTGCTACGACTCCACACTCCGTGCATACGGCACCAAACTCAATTCCAGCTCCTGCGGGATTTTTTGCAAAGGGGAAGTCGTCCAGTCCAATTGATGCTGTGCTTCCAGAGTCCAGCCGTATTTTCCGAGGGCTTGGGCCTCCTTCTTTCTCACTGCAACTTCGAGATCGTCTATGGCCTTTCCCACGCTGATTTTGCTGTCGGTCCTCACCGTCCACGGATACCGGCGTCCGGACAGCTGCCGTCTGGCTGCGTGTCACCATCCTGGACGGAGGTGGGGGAGTTTTGCGGCTACCACCTACACTTTCCTGACCCCGAGCTGTGATCTTGGCCTCGCCCTTTCCACTCTCTCTGCCATCTGACGTGCTGCTGGAAACGATGTTAACCAAGCTGTTGGTCATATTCTTTAATGTGTTACTGGCCTTACTTACTTCGGTGTTGTGTGTTCCACTGCTAAGGACGTTGGCTATATTTGATGAACTGTTGGCAATACTGTTTAGTACGCTGCCTATACTGTTTGGGATGTTGGGTATAGTGCTTGATGTGTTAGCAGCACTGCATGTGGTGGTGTTTGCTACACTAGCTGAGACAGTGGCAGGTCTGAGGTGAGGCAGACTGCTGACAGTGTTGGTGGCCGTGGACACTGTGCTGTGCGGTATGTTAGCGTTACTGACACTGGAAAGCTCTCCAAAGGAAGGCACGGTTTGCGAGGAACTCTGATAGTTGGAAAGGAAGAGGGTGGGTCTGATGGAGTGGAGGGTCGTGGGCACCATCATGGTTCTGACAGTAGGGCACACTCCTTTTGCCAGTCCCGTAGTTGCTGTCTGCTGCTGTTGGGGCAGACGAACGCCATAGTAAGCCAGCTGTCCCCGTGGGCCCAACATGGCTTTGAGATGCTGCTGTTGCTGTTCCTGCATGCCTAAGGAGCATGAGGAAGTATGTGTCCCTAGAGCGTTTCACCTAGGCCCACTGCTGTCAACCATTCGGTGCGCTGTTCACCTGTTGATAAACGAGATTCGTATATAGATAAGAGGTAGACATACATAACATTTAAAGAGTAGGTGTGTGCAACTGTGTTCGTTGTTCGTTTATTCCTGATGCTACCTTGCAGCGCACTGGAGTTTGATCACATTCACTAAGAGAGATCACAGGTGAAAGAAGTGTGATGGTTTGTGTGTGTAGAACATCTATGGTTTCTTCACAATGAAAGTTACATCTTGAGCAAGACGGGTCCTGTGATATGTCTGATCTGTGTCTTTTGAGTTGCAGATATGAGCAGTGTCCAGAATATAAATGAGAAAGTCTCTCTCGTACATGCTTGAGGAGTGTGGTTTCAAAGGGTGTATGTCTGATGCGGTTGAATTTACGTCTGGTTTGGGGGTTAGAGGCAGCTGTGATATAACTAGTATCTTATGACTTCATTCTTCCGAACACAAGGGATTTGATCTAGTATACACGCTCTTTACGTGGGCCAGGTGTTAAGCCCTCAACTTCCACATTAGCCACTCTCATTCAAATTACCCATCTTATTACTAACACCCGATCCCTCGCATCAGAATTGCTGACACTCAGTTCCTTACAGAATATTGTCTTCCTCCCTCACTCCTGTTACCAGGTGCATAAGCACAAACAGTCCGTAACTAAACTAACTCACCCAAACCTAGATTTTAAAAGCTTAAACAATACTCACAATGACAGAGATACTGAACATTTTCCCCCAACATGTAAAGTCACAACCACTAGAATACAGTTGGTTCTACCACACCGTTATGTGTGTGCAAATACATTGACCCATTACAGCAAATTCCGGCTAGTCAAGGAGAAAGTTCGTTAGGATGAGTACTCCATGATGATTAATTTTTAATCATACCAGAAGTCGGTAAGAATTCTACTACTGAAGTACGCATACTTCAGCAACTGCCTGGCTACACATAATACACCTCACCTGTAACTTCGTCTATTATGATGTTCAAGGATAATAATATAATAAGGTGCTGAAAATAATATTAGTAAAGTAACTTTACTGGTAGTGTATAATGTTCGGTACGTTTTTCATGGCACGATTCAGTAGAGGGCAAATTTCGGTTACGATTTCCTTACCTAACCTAAGGTAAACTGAAATGTTTATCACAAAAATTCTCGCTTTAAGTCTTCTTGTATTAGTTTAATGCCAACAATAATCAAGACAAAAATCCTTTGGAAAAGAAATTCGCCGTTGAAACTTATTTTACTACTCTAGGTCCTGTGCCTGTAGGTCGATATTTTAATGAATAACAAATAGAAAGTATTTTCTCTAGTAAGATGATCAGCTTACATGGCAAGTTCAACTTTACCCACAACATTTGCAATGACGATTAATGTATAAACAATACTGACCTTTTTTTATTTCTATATTTACAAGTAAATTTGGTGCTACGGTTTTGTCGGGCCCTTGTCTTTAGATACCGAATTCCCTCCATGGATTAAATGATGCAATATGGTTACCAAATGATGCTACGTTAATGGTTTTTCCGTTAGATATTTACGTGATCTACATACATAAGTTACGAAAGAAAAGTTTCACTCGAGAAAAAAAATCCAAAGCTTGCTTCAAGAATCTTGTTTCGACTTTAAATGTTTATTTCAGCTCATATTTGACATCAATATTACATAGGGGTTACGATAAGCAGGTTCTTAACAGAATGTTTACCATTCGTTGCAGCAGTAATGTAGCCTATACAGACGTTTGTTTAAATGGAAAAGCAGTTTCATAGGATCACGATCATGTTTCCAGTTACATCTATCAGTTGCTGCTAATCTCACACTGCATTTGAAGACTATGAAGAGGTTAGGTGTTTTTCTTTTGACATTTTATGCTAAATCAGATTAGTTTCCTTTTCTTAGCTAATTCGTCGCAGATTCGGCCATTAGCGAATTCAAACAAATCTAACATCCTGTTCCGTACATTTTGTTAGTAGGAATGAAGTACTTTTACCATTGTTATGCATTTGTTTTTGAACATAAAAAAAAATCACCCTCAAGGAAAATCAACGTAATTCACGACGTATTTGTGAAAGTTCATTACCAGAATATGCCTGTTTCCGTCGACAGTATTATCTGAAACGTGGGCAAATTAGAAAAAGAAAACACGTGACGTATCATGGCCAAGCAACACGTAATAAAGCTTAAGTAAAACCTTTCCATAAAAACGCCTATTTTTAGTCATATGCTTCTTACAGATATTTGTGCTTAAAGCCGAACCAATGTCCAAGAACGACAGGAAATGCAATTTGCAAGTTAAAGGCATTAACAAAAATATGCACGTGAAAGAAGTCATTAGACATGCTACCATGCACTGTAACTAACGGTTCCAGAACGTTAAAAACGGCCAATTATCATTTTAGAACCAAGTCAGCAGTCTCAGCATGGCTCCTCATGCATATCTCAATGTAGTAATATGTCACCCTACCTTAAAAGACGCCGTAATGACAATAATTTTTATGGAGTGATCATCCTAGCTTGTTTGTTGACGAGGCTGCTGGTGTGCTGTGAACTATAAACGAAAAGATGAGTCGAAGCATTTCGAACCTCTCCAAAACAAGTTTCCCGTTCAGTGATGATTTATCCTGTATCGAGGTTTCAGAAGTTTCATTGTATGACTGAAGCAAATAATGAAATGGATGACACATTCAAATCTTTTTCGTATAGATTAAACAAAAGATTTTTTTCACCCACATTCCATAGCGTAATGTGCAAGAAAATATGAAGGGCATTTACGCATTTTTTCTTTATGAATTTTTTCCTATATTGGCAACTTTTCGAGTCTTTTTCTTCCGAACCTAACGTAGAATTATTATTTGAGAAAAAAGAAAACTTTAGTTTATGTAATGGGAGAAAATGCTCTTAGATGCTAAATACTTCTAATCCCGAGGATACTGACCAAATTAGATACTGATTACACCAAACAAAACCAGCAGGAATCTGGATTTCACTTGCGGTTCATTCGTATATAGTTATAGTGAGTTGACAGAGCTTCATGAATGATTGTCGAAACGTGAGCTTTTAATACAACGCTGAGATTAAATGTGCGTTTTTCGTGGATTGTTATTCTGAGATAAGCCTTGGAATTCGGAAAAGTACTTATATCATGATTCGTATTTATTGTAACATCAGACTATAATGGGCAAGACTATATTAACTATGTTCATGGAAGAGAAAATAGTAAGGTGATCTGACCACATCTTAAAGCTTTTTAAACCAGTTTGATGACGTAGACAGTAAGCAGTTCTCAGAAAGAGGAATGGACGGAACATCCTCATGAAATCAAGAAACTTATTTGAAGTGTATTTGTATAACAGTTGATGTATGGAAAAAAATGAGCGACAAAATCGTGAAAGTCAACATCAGACATAAGTTAAAAAAGCTGCAAGATAATGGAAAAAGTTCGAGTTGGGACTGCATGAATATAGAACTCCCTCCCTGTACAGTACAAAGAGGCAAATATGAGTCAGCCGGATATTGCTGCCTAACAAAGAAACTACAGTTAGTTGAAATCCTCGTTCATTAACGGTCACGTAGGTTAATCGGAGTTGCTGATATGCTAAATACTTACTGTTAAGAAATGGACATAGTGTTAA
>JAUTXX010060430.1:6617-17522 GCA_032273605.1 Panulirus laevicauda
TGGGTAATGATGAATGCCTTTGGTATGAGACGTTCTTGACGAGATTCTATACTCCCGAAGATACAGCCTTGTGAAAGGTAACTTTTCACACACGATGTAACCCCGTGCAGTCAAAATCCGTAACAGGAAACCTTACGATCCTCAGTAACGTACGGATATATTGCCATTGATCGTCTCTTTAGCATATTCGTATACTTGCATTTTTTTGTCAAGTTGTTCTCAACATTAGTTGGAGAACGTTTTCTGTGTTGTTCTCCATCTTGCTTGGTTTTCATCCTAGCATTTGGCCACACGGGTATAGACGCTCTTGCCACTGGTAAAAGCACGATCCATCCGTCAACACCCTCACAGTACCTACACGCGACTCCTCCTTCAGGGGGTGTACAACAAGGCTTGATTACGCTCCACACTAACCTTCTTCCCTCCCACTAACCTCGCAACCTCCCTCTCACCCCTCCCTCTTCCTAGCCTAAACACGGGGAGGGAGATTCCACGGCTCTTAGTCGCTCAAACACCTTTGTAATCTATTGGAGATCTTGTGAGTGAATATTATGGTCGCGCCGGACAGCTGGACACTAGCGTCGCTCCTGTGAGAGGCAAGATGGTATCACCGACCCGCTGCTGCTGACGGCGAAGTAAAAAGTGCCAAGGTTCACGCCGTTGCCGAGCCGATTCTCGCCCGATAGAGGCAAATTGCATGTTTGCACTTGGCGAGTGATACGTTCTTTAGCTCTCAACCTACATTTTCGTACACCTTCGTGCAGCTGATACCAATCTGGAAACGCGTCCGACAACCCAGAAATGTAAATACAAAAAAAAGGGGCAGAAAGATCCAGCCGACCTTACATTCGTAATGCCCTCCAGAACGGATACGTCGTGGACACCGTATAGCAGATGGATCCTTCAGCCACACGTCCTGTAGGATGCCAGGCACAAATAACCTCCGACGCAGATGGCGATAAGCACGCCCGAGAGACGTAGGTATAAGGAAAGGCTTATGAGAGACACGGAGGAGGCCTAAGGGATGGAAGTGTATTATCCGGGGTGGAGGATTGGGCGACCACGGAGTCCAAGGAGGTGGCTGGGCATCGCAGCCCAGGGTCAAGGAGCCCGCCAGTGCAGGATGACGATTAAGGAGACGAATAAGGAATGAAGGAGACGGCGTAAAGGATAAGAGGAAGGTCACAGGTAATATAAAGTAGGATTTTATAAGTTGTGGATGGTGGGTAGATGTGAGGATACTGTGTTCTTGATGGAGAAGAATCAGAGGTAAAGGGAAAAAGGTTATGAAAGGAGTACAAGGAAAAAATGAAGGATGATGAGAATTGAGGACAGTAAACTAGAGGAAAAGGAAAGAAAATGAGCATTCAAGACAAATTTTTTCTCGGAGATCGAAGACAGGAAAGGGAAAATTGATAGGTACATGTGAAAGAGAACACAAAAAATATAACAGCAGATACTATCTAGTTGGAAATAGATGAGGAAATGTATAATTACGAGAGAGAGCTTCTAGGCCACTTGCCTTAGCCAACCCTTAATGTTAGGGAGTTTACTTTTAATACTGTGATTTAGTCTGGGTACTATACTATATGGTCTACACTTACTGTGAATGTTGTCCTATCAACCCAATTACATTTCCTTATCAATCTAATTCTATTTTCAATTATTTGGTTGGCTGTGCGGGGTTGTTGATCCGTCATTTATTGTCTCTCAGGAATAATTATCCTCATAACCACATTTATCTCCTAAATTATCATATCTACCATATATTAACCATCGTCTCTACTCCACTGTCCCCTGCAGCCCTTCAATTGACCCTGCTCTTAATCAGCCACAAATTATAGCAACTTTTTATAGCAACTCACAACAGCTACACCACATGTGTGTGTGTGTGTGTGTGTGTGTGTGTGTGTGTGTGTGTGTGTGTGTGTGTGTGTGTGTGTGTGTGTGTGTGTGTGGGAACCCTCAGAGTGGATACTTCCTGTGAACTTCATAATATATAAAGATTACTCTGGCTTTATGTTCTTTATGCTCATTACCTCATTCACTACCACTACAGACAGAACTGGGAAATTATACACCTCCTAGATTGGAAGTACTCTCTGGGTAATGGCTAACATGGTCTGCTTCCTTCCTGGCCATGAACATGATGAGAATGGTGGCCAGCAATCAACTGCATAATAATAACATCTAGTACTCTCCTCAGTGACTCAGACAATGGCCTCACGATGTGTTTCAAGGGATAGGACGGTAACCCAGGGGTGTATATAAATAAGCCATGGGCGTTGCAGGTGACACGACTCGCCCTTCACCTCCCTACACCCCTATTGTTGCCACACATGAGTCCAGTACGTAAGCATTGAAGCCTTTGTTTCGCTCCACACACATAAGGAGCTGAGTGATGGACAAACACTCGCCAACAATGGTAATTCACTCATTGTTTGCCATCATACTGGGCTGGAGTTTGAGATTTCATGAGAGTTCCTTAGTGAAGATGAAGATGGTAATGTTCCAAGCACAGTCATAAATTTCTGCAGGCGAGTAAGTGAATGTGTGTTTTGCTGCTGCAGGAAATCTTAAGCCTGATTGATGATGAAAAGGGAGAATGAATGACCACGTAAGGAAAGACTTTGAAATCAGAGGCCCAGATTTTCGTCTGCTTAAACTTATATTGTTGTCTGGCGTCTTGATATGATGACACATGCATAGTAGAGCAGTTGTGTAGCTCACCGTAACCCTTTTGGTTATTGGATTCTATTACCCTTCCACACAACTCATCTTGGTTTCTATGTCGATACTGCGTAAGCTAACTGGCTCTCGATGACCTCAGCTACCAGTATGAGCGATCCTACCCCCGCGCGACACCTACAGCACTTACAGCAGACGTTCTAAAATGACTTTATGGTCAAAACATAATCATATATTCTGCCTGCGATAATCAGGGATTTGCTACTCTTCCACTTTGAGAAAAGAATTTTGCATTGAATACCAGATTAGCTGCCTGCAGAGGCATGGAAAAAAAAAATTAGGTTCAGTAAGATCACGTCATTTGAGTGGCGAAACTGTGGACGAAACGTATTTAGAGAAATTATATATATCGTTTTAAATGAACATTATAACATATGAGTAACTACAATAAGAATGAGAGTGTGAAACACGAAACCTCGGTTGAATAATGCCAGTGAAAGGTAATGTATATTGAGCAAAACAACGAAATCCTCAATGTTTTCTTCCTAGTTCTTATAACGTTATTTGATTGAGAAACATCGACCGTGTTATACAGATGAGATACAGCGACTCTGAAAAAGTAATGTCTACTTTCTCTTTCTACTGTCTAGTGATTTCTTAGATATATTTTCAAGTCAAACGATTTCCTGTTCGATCACACATTCACCATAGATTACTCTCAGCACATAACACACATATGTTGACCATAATTCACACACGGGCTCGCCTGAGATCGAGCCTTGGGTGCGGTAGCAGCCTACAGCTGAATCAGCTGTTCAGTTTCCTTCGTTTGAGGATGTGGTTGAGGGTGTGGCTAAGGATGTAGCTGAAGATGTGGCTGTAGTGGTGTTTTTGGCTTAGATTGTGAGCTTGCTATCCTCTGGAGTTCTTACAACGAGAGCGTTGTACACAAATGGAAACCAAAGAATAAACCAACAAGAGATTTGTTATCTCAACAATTTGTAGAAACCATGACAACCGCGAAAGGAAATAGCTATAATTTAGGATATAATTAGACTAATTATCCCACAGAAAGGGACAGGAATTAAAGAAGAGTATGAGTTTACCGCAAATGACCTTGATGAGAAAATAAGAGGGAGACTGATGGGAATAATGTCTGAACTTCTCGTAAGATATTGGGCTCATGAGTTTTCAAGTAGGGCAAGTAGCATTTGAAGAGGAGAGCCGATATGAAAGTATGAAAGAGAGAAGGAGGAAAGGACAGAGACACTAAAGGAGGCTGCTCCCCTGCCACACAGGCCCCCCTACTACAGAGGCCCCCTGCTACACAGGCCCCCCTGCCACACAGGCCCCCTGCTACACAGGCCCCCTGCCACACAGGCAAGCAAGCAACAACGAGTGAGGGAAAAGTGTTAGCTGACTTATGGGTACAGAAGTACCACCATGATCCTCTGTCAGACCTGGACTACCAGCATGATAGCACCTCCACCCAACCCTCGTCCACCTCCTCTCCTGCACCTCCAGGAGGTGGGAGGGAGCCCAGGACCCCTACCTCCGCCACACATGGCTCTATCATCACGCAGGAAATTCATTAGTCGCTCCTGAATAGCCGACAAAGTAGTGTTAATCACTACCCTATCTGAGCGACGAACGCCTAATTGGGTACCGCAAGGATGGGTTTGGTCTGGTTCCTGACCAGGCTTGGTCTTCCATCTTCTTTTTCGAGGTATAAGAGACGGGAATTATTAATATTTCCCCAGCGATTATCGAACGCATGATTGAATGACCTTGACTTGTTGACTCTCCCCTGTTTATTTTGTACGATCTTCAGGAGGTGAAATTTCTATTGGGGGAAACAATCTTGTATTATTACAATCCGGTAGTTGAAGTGTATCGTTAGCAGAATGGTTGAAAAGACCTCAAGTCTCTCTCTCTCTCTCTCTCTCTCTCTCTCTCTCTCTCTCTCTCTCTCACCTATCTCTCTCTCTCCGTTTCACTCTTTGCTCCTATCACGCTTTTTATACGCTAGCTATGATATAAACTGACATTTAAATTTGTTATTCAAATATTTTCATTTGAAGTTTTCGTTACATAGATTAAAAAGTTCAAAGGGACACAAGAGACATTAACATCATGTATGGTATCATTCAGTGTAATAACCATTGATCATATATTATGAATTCTAGATTTCTAGACTGATAAATATTAAGCTTCATGAATATATCTAACCCAACTTAATACTTGGATGTAGAAGATACATAGTAATGCCCCCTGGATACAACATAACTCTGGCTGGGTCTGTTTATGATGCGTATATATACATATACATATCTGAATATTCATGAATATCAATCGTGAGGATAAGCCATACATAGAAGTGCCCCCTTGCATGAGACTCGTATGATAATTGCTATTCCTTCAGGGGACTGGTCTTTGGTCACATGGAGGGTAGCATAACAAGGTGAGTCCAACGAATGTGTAATATGTAGGAGACATGTGTGATATGTAGGAGACATGTGTGATATTTTCAACCACTGAGATCAATATTGCTCATTACGTCTCATAGCGCACACCATAGCGCAAGGCACCATCACCTAAATACACATGATACATGGCACTTCAAACGCCTACGTACGATAAGAGAGAGGAAAAGGATACAAGAGTAAGTGTGGTCATTTCCTATAGGATTCCCTCTGACAAGGGATGCGTCATGCACTGTTTCCTGCAACGCTAAATTTAAACCCAATTCTGACAAAGGGTGTCGAATCCGTTGCCTTCCTCTCTCTTGCTGTCATTCACATTCTAATTCTAACATTCACTCTTTCCTCACAAATCCTATTTTCTACTTGTTTCAATCACTCTTTCTTCATTCTATAACACTACTACTTTATCCTGCGTTCCTATGAACCGTTGCTCTTTCCTTTATTCTTTGTCTTATACATCCCATTCGTCCTCATACCTACACTCTCAGCCTGCATAGCTATACAGCCTTGTCTCCTCATACCATCATTTCAACAGTCATGAGTTTATCCCACTTGTTCCCATGTTCTAATTGTATATGACAAATATCAGTAATTGTTGCATGGTTTTGCTGTGCCTCATCTGTTCCGTAACAATACAGCAAAGTTTAAAGTTCAGGTTGATGCATTCAGGTGTTTCGCTCACAGCGCATTATCAAGGAAGAGTGAAATTGCCTCTCCCTTCACAGAGGCCCCAACACGATGGTGTTGTAAATTTTGTCATGTTTCTCAATAATTACATGTCGCAGTTTGGCTGAGTAAACCAGTTTATTGGGAAAGCTGTTTACACAAGCTTGTTTGTGGCCAGCGTTTATTTCTCCGTGTGGCAAGACGGGGGGGGGGGAGAGAGAGAGAGAGAGAGAGAGAGAGAGAGAGAGAGAGAGAGAGAGAGAATCAATGAACAGAGACAGCGTCGACAACGATGCAAAAACCCCTGCCAGTAGTCATCAAACAAGGGCGCTACATGAAGACATTCGCTAAGTTTTATTCCTGTATTTATGAAAGTTTTTATTTACAACGTTACCGAATCGGTAGATCACATGATACTCACACCTTCACAAAAGATAATACAGAGGTTACCAACCCATACCAACATGTCAACAAATCTCGTGTATTGTAACTATCCGGACTGAATTCTTACAATTATACGATCGCTTACAACTTTGATTCACCACCGCTCCACATTCCTTTGTCTCACGACCTGTTGTATGGCCCAGCCCAGCCAGCCAGGGTGCGCACACACAACAGATCCCATTGTACCTCCCACGTTCTCGATTTTGAACACAACAAAGCAACCCTGACCAAAATTCATGGGATTTAGATTGGAATATTGCTTCCATTACAGTCAGCCAATATAAGGTAGTGAATCCCATCAAATTTGTGTAAAGCATAATCAGGTTTGAAATATTGTCATTCACTGATGGCACGATTTGACATAAGCACCCGCTACAGTGTCTCTAGATAGATAGAAAATCTATTAACTTCATCGGAAAAAAGACGAAAACAGGCGACTGTGTGGACACCGTCGGTATTGTGTACATAGTACCTGCTAAACTCACAAACTATCATTGGATCATTCATCACAAGAGCTAAACCAAAACTGTGAAAGCATTCTATAGATTAATGTCAGTTTGATCATCATAGCTTCGAACATCCTCGATTAATTCATCAACCATAATGATAGAGTGCTAGTCTAAATTCAGTCCTGTATGGCGTATGAATACATTCTACCTCACGTGCCAGAGAAAGATAATGACTGTAGGGAAACATCAAGTCCAACAAGATATACATCGATGTATATATATATACATATATGAATATACTTACCAAAGAATGTACGTAGTTGAAAGTAAAGCAGTTTGTATCGCCCGCTTGAGCACTTAGGAAGGACAAACAACCATCTCCGTAAACCACCGTATTCCACCAATAGCCAGCCTTGCCAAGCTGACGTCGAAGATACAGATGGAGAATTTTTCTGTCATTATCAGACAGCGCAGTGTTCATTATCTATGTGCAACGTAGTATATCATTCCCCATCTATAGACATCACCACAGGTGTCTCATAGAAGTGAGATAACACCCCCTTACTATGGGTATGTGTTTGTGTATATTGGTAATATTGTAGCGTCTCTGTTAATGATGATAAAGTTTAATGCTAGAATGGAAAGTTCTGTTGAACTGGTGTTTATGACTGTTTTGTACGTAAAGTGCCGATAAATTGGTTTGTCATAGTTCTTATGTGTGTGTGTGTGTGTGTGTGTGTGTGTGTGTGTGTGTTATGCTTGAGATCATATAAAATGGATGCGAGACGCCAGACAGATGAATAATGATCTATAGTTAAGATGCAAATGGACTCGAGTAGTGGATATTCAAGGCTAAGAGTCACTTTTATATCTCGAGGGACTCGAAGAGAATACTCACTTCCCCCCCCTCACAACCCCCACTTTCTTAACCCCAAAGTATAGTCCCACAACCCCTTACTCGATGACCACAGCCCCTACTTTATAACCATGCATTCCTCCTCCACCTTGTAGCCTTACAACCCCACTGTCTGTTGCCCTGTAACTCCATAGCCCCACCTGACTTTTAACCACAACCCCTACTTTATAACCATGCATTCCTCCTCCACCTTGTAGCCTTACAACCCCACTGTCTATCGCTCTATAACCCCAAAGTCCCACCTGACCTTCAATATCTCCTGCTGGTGTCTGTTCTCTCCTCATCTCTCTTTATCTTATTCTCCGTCCGAGTCATGACTTCCCATCACCTCGACGTGTCAATCTTGGCTCTCTCTATTCGTTGCTACGAAATAGTGGTAATTATTTAGCCGACCAGTTACATTACGCTATTGACAATACCTTGTTCACCAATGATGACAATGTGGGTTTGGAACAAGCGACTCAGTGAGTGAGCTACGAAATCATCAGATTACAACATTTTCACAGCCAATCAGCCTCAAAGCATGGATTGCCTGCGTGCGAGAGAGAGAGAGAGAGAGAGAGAGAGAGAGAGAGAGAGAGAGAGAGAGACTGTCAAAATGAAAGGACGAAGAGATATTAAGACTGGTGTAACTTCGGCATACGCTTGTCAAGTATGATTTTGGATGTGATGGCCATGGACGGGTGGATAGATAGCCATCATGCCAGTATGTGTGCAGGATACAACAACAAAAACTTCCATCGGAAGCCATTTCCAGCCTCGGTAAAAACTCAGCAATGAGACGCCTGGCGCCATCTTTGGCAGAGGTGTTCAACTACATTTGGAAATGTAATTATATCTTCGCATAACCTTGAACGCTAAGTTCGTTTGACATCACTTTGAATTCGTGTGACATCACTTTGTACAGATATTATTCACAGTGCATTCGTTTTAAGCCATACCTTAATATAATCATTAACTGAATATTCATACAATGTTGTCGACGAAGGGAATTATCAACTACGAGTGCACGAGCTCAGCGCCATCTCTTAGTGTGATCATGAACTTTGCATCACCATGCTGCCAGTTTGTCTTAATAAGACTCAATTATAAGACTGTTACCAATGACATAGTGCTCTTATTAAGCTTGCTCGTGTCTGGCCAGCTTTATCCACTAGGTCATTATGTCCCACATTATGATGTACTGCCACATCTTACGATATCAGTGCCATTTTAGAGAAATATCTACCATATACACATGAATGTCATGTCCTCTACTGCAGCAGTTACCAGCCTTTTTAGCTTTCGTTACGTAATGCCAGCAATAATCTCTCTAGCAATTGATTATCAGAACGGTAACATAATAAATTATAGGTAGAATACTGAACAGGAGAACGGAAATCAGTTTAGTATGCACTAGAAAGCAGGCTATGAAAAGATTATCGTACACATGAAGTGCTACTATGCATAACGCAGAGTAAGATATAACCAATTAAACAGTGATGTAACTTTCATAGCTTTCGCATGTGTTCATCTGCAAGAGAGAGAGAGAGAGAGAGAGAGAGAGAGGAGAGAGAGATTTTTATGCATGAGTGTATGTGTGCGCGTTTTGCATATGGATGTTTATGTTAGTGTATTTGTAGGTTGTTGTCTTGAAGAGTTTGTGAGCAGTAATCTATATATAAATTCCTATTTGCACTGTATGGGAAGGTAGATTTATACTAGTGGGTCCCTACCAGCTCTTGAACATTCTCTACTATCAAACAGCAATATAAACATCTGGATACCCTCTTTATGTACCATGTCCTATTTCTCCTTTTCGTTCCCGACTTGTATGCAATCCGCTTCACTTATCGCTCCCCATAAGACTTTTCTGTCATCTGTAGACATATAGATCAATAGAAGTATACCTAACTTTAACAGAACCAATTGGATGAAAGAGATCATATTTTGTGCTGATTGAATAAATAGATATTCTTTTCATCATTCTTTATAATCATTTAAGAAAAGACAGAAACAAGCTGAAGTGCTGATTATCCGCAAAAAAAAAAGCTGCTTCTTCCTCACTCTTTTTTCTTTTTAAGCACTAGAGCGAATAAACTGGTTTATACCTGATATCTCTGGCTGACTTGAAGGTACTTTCTTGCAAGATATACCAGACAATTACGTCTATTGTGTATTGTGTGGTCAGACGCGATCACACAATATACAGCTCTTCTTCAGCTCATTATAGCACTTGATAGTCTCTCTGGTTAGCTAAAGATGTGTTCTATTACGATCAAGTCTCTTCTTTAGTCCATGTCTTGTTGTTTTCCCTCAGGTATCTTCACATAGGTATGTTCACGCATGATGGTAATCCTTATATTTATCATAGACTCAACAAACCTTCAGTTCTGTATTCTTGTTTTGAAGTCCACTTGGAAGTTTTCTACGTCGGTTTGGTCAAGATTCTCCCAGTGTGACATCCTTATGGTCCTTCTGTAGATGTCAAGTACAACTTTTCACCCATAAGTTCTCATTTTCTTCCTTAGATGTTTTCCCTAGAGCTACACCCATAATTCTCCCTCTTGTACTCCTGACACACTTCCTCTGTTGGCCATCATGCTGCAGGTTCCTTATAAAGCCCTAAAATAAGTTCTTCCCGAAGAAACCCTATACGACCTTTCACCCTAAGATTCCCTACAGTCTTAGTGTTTTCATTGTAAGCCCGTTCTAAATCCTTTTCCTTTGACATTTCATACCTCCCCTTCCATTTCCTATACTTTTTCTTTCCTATATCCTCTCACGTCAATATCCTACACGATCCCTTTATCTTGACCATTTTCCGAAGGCCCCTTTAGACTGTTACCAGTGAACTAATTCCTCTCTTAAGTACTCGTCGTAATCATCTTTCTACAAATTCCCCATCAAGTCACCTTCTTCCTTCCTCACACATGGACATCTCCCTCCTAACCATCCCATTTTCCCCCAGGTACCGGAGGATCCCATCTCCCCTAGGTACTGGAGGATGAGCGTGAGGCACCGCCCTTGGCTTGGGATTTGGAATCATGTTTGAAAAGATGAGCTTGGCTGCCGGTAAGTCCCAGCGTCTGTTGTACATGCATAGAGAATCCGCTTACGAATCCTGACGACTGTGTCCTGGGCGA
This sequence comes from Panulirus laevicauda, assembly GCA_032273605.1. NCBI lineage: Eukaryota > Metazoa > Arthropoda > Malacostraca > Decapoda > Palinuridae > Panulirus > Panulirus laevicauda. The sequence goes on from JAUTXX010060430.1 coordinate 17,389, forward strand.
GAGAGTGTTATGTGCTGGTGGTCACTCCATCCTGAAGGTGGAGGTCAGGGGCCGTATGCAGAAAACTTCTTAGAATGCTTAAGTATGCTTAACCCCAAATAATTTTACTTAACTTTAAGAATTTTGCTAAGCAT
>JAUTXX010060648.1:0-14832 GCA_032273605.1 Panulirus laevicauda
ATGTCTGAACCATTTCAACACACCCTCTCCTGCTCTCTCAACTACACTCTTTTCATTACCACACATCTCTCTTAGCTTTTCATTACTTACTTGATCAAACCTCCTCACACCAAATATTTTCCTCAAACATTTCATTTCCAACACATCCACCCTCTTCCATACAACCCTATCGATAGCCAATGCCTAGCAACCATATACAATTGTTGGAGCCACTATTCCTTCAATCATACCCATTTTTGCTCTCCAAGATAACACACTCTCTCTCTCTCCACACATTCTCCATCGCTTCCAGAACCTTCTACCCCTCCCCCTCGCTATGACTCACTTCCACTTCCATGGTTCCATTCATTGCTAAGTCCACTTCCAGATATCTAAAACACTTCATTTCCTCCAATTTTTCTCCATTCAAACTCACATCCCAACTACCTTGTCTCTCAACCCTACTGAACCTAATAACCTTGCTCTTATTCACATTTACTCTCAACTTTCTCCTTTCTCACACTTTTTCCAAACTCAGTCACCAGCTTCTGCAGTTTCTCACTTGAATCTGCCACTAGTGCTGTATCATCAGCAAACAGCAACTGACTCACTTTCCCAGGCCCTCTCATCCCTAACAGACTGCACACTCGCCCCTCTCTCTAAAACTCTTGCATTTACCTCCCTAACCACCCCATACATAAACAAATTAAACAACCATGGGGATATCACACACCCCTGCTGCAAACCAACCTTCAATGGGAACCAATCACTCTCCTCTCTTCCTACTCGTAAACATGCCTTACACCACTGATAAAAACTTCTCACTGCTTCTTGCAGTGCGTCTATATATATATATGTGTGTGTGTGTGTGTGTGTGTGTGTGTGTGGATCTTTTTTTGTCTGTTTCCTGACACTACCTTGCAAACCTGAGAAAAAGCAATCAATTATCTGTCTGTCATAGAAGGTGAACAAAAAGGGACGGGAGCAGGGGTGGCTGAAAATTCTCCCCTCCAGTTTTTACTTTTCCAAAAGAAGGAACAGAGAATGGGGCCATGTGAGGACTTCTCATCTTATGGCTCAGTCCTCTGTTTTTGGTGCTACCTTACTGGCACAGGAAATGGCGAATATGTATGAAAAATATATATATTATCCATGGGGATAGAGGAGAAAGAATACTATTCACGTATTCCCTGCGTGTCATAGAAGGTGACAAAAAGAGGTGGGCTGGAAATCCTCCAATCCAGTTTTTACTTTTCCAAAAGAAGAAATAGAGAAGGGGGCCAAGAGAGGATTTTCCCCTTAAGGCAATTATGTATGTATGAAAAAAAATCATAAACGTATCATTTCTACATACTTGTTAACCTTATCCCATGTAGCAAGGTAATGCCAAAAACACACAAAAAATGGACTTACTTTTCACATCATCTCTCTGTCTGTCTGTTATATATGATGCACTGAGTCCAGATCCCTCTATCCACAAACATATTTCACAGACCTTGCTGTGGTTTCCCCAGACCACTTCATATCAACCATGGCATATGAAGAAGTCAAGGGAAACCACATCAAGGTCTGGGATTGGCTGTGTATGGGGACGCTCTGGTTTCAGTGCATTATACATCACAGCTAAAGAGTGGACACGAATGAATGAGGTAATTCTTCGTCTGTTCACAGCATTACATAGGAAACGTCGCACAAGAAGGAATAAATTTGTGACATATATTCATATATATATTTACATATACATATATAAGTATATAATTTATATATTCTATGAATAAATTATGTTTGTAGGTGTTATGGTCTTTACAATATAGGACAAATGAGCAGTTCACCTGGTACAGCTCCAATGTTAAATCAGCAACTACTTTTATGAACTAAGCTACTGACCTGCTTAAATAAATTCCCTAAACTGAGACAATCATCCCTCTACTGATACTATTAGAAAGGCCTTGTTACAATAAAATTATGCAGACTATATGAAAAATGCTGAGGTGAAGATAGCCTTCCTATAACCTGAATATAAGAACCAAAGGGTAAAGTAACAAGTTTGTTAACAGAAAATGAAATAATAGAGTAACTACCCATCCATTTATGGTGATTGTCTGCATGTGTCAGGTATTCAAACCGATTAGCTGATTTTGTTGAAGAAAAAAACGATATAAATTTTCCAATCATCTTCCTGCCTTGTGCAGGATAGTCATCATGGAAGTAATTTCAAATTTTCATAAATCTATTTCAATGAGCAATTTGAATCTTCCTGTCCAGCATTATCTCCATCTTACCATGCACCCAAATTCTAAATTTCAAAATATATCAAATATAATGAGCTGAATTACAACATGTGCACTACAACCTCTTCTAATATCATTACAAGATGTTAATGGTAAAAATCCAGCACCAAAGAAGTAATGCTAGTCTAGTAACGTGCAATACAACACATTAATGTTAAACATTAATATTACAAAGCTATATGTCATAATATTTACCGCTGGATTTTCATGACACATACAGAAACACCTTCAGAGGTAAATGACATGTGTGACCTTTATAACTGACAGAAGTTTTAACATGTAGAGATTTTTGAATTTTGTACGAAAGAGGTAACTAAACTACTATAGCTATTCGTTTGATTCAGCGGGAAACAATTATCACTGGCAAATAATTCTATTACTTAATCACATCTCCATCATCATCATCATAAATATTTCTTATAACCAAGAATTGTAATGAAAAACTCACTAATAGATTCAATCCATTAAAAATTTTATAGATAACTGGCAGCACACCTATCATTTTTGTACATATGGCTATCTTCAAAAACCACTTGCTGATGAGAGTTTCAGAATGTACCCAGAGCAAAATGAAGACAACTATAAAACAAAAAACTTTTATATTTTGAGTTGACATAAGTAACTCAAACACTATAAAAGACTTTATAACTGGCAGTAAAAATCAGTCAGCCCCATGTAACCTACTACAGGTAGATCATCATCAATCCAATTTCCTTGGAACTCGGCAGTTTGAAGAATGTATTTTTGCGGATTACCAAATGAGGTCCAAATATTCGGCAATATCAGATGCAGTTTTAAAAATCCCAATGTAGTTTTAAAATGTTATTTGTAAGTTCTGACCTCCCCCAGTATAAACAGAGGATACGTTCCTAAAAAAAAAAGACGTTTAAAGCAACATTAAGTAAAGATAGGTTTCCATGGCATGAGGGGGTGGGTGTTACATTCCAGACCCCTACCCTAAATCCAATATTCCTAAATCATGACATTCTAAAAGACAAAATACATTAAATCTATACCTCTAAGGCATACAAACCTCATGAGAAAGAATATGAATGTTTAATACTTACTAACTCTGGCTGTAGCTTTCAGCATGAGAAGCTGCTGTATGGTGATTAAAGATTAATACAAGTGGTCATGAGGAATTTGGCATCATGACAGCAGTTGCCAATTCCGAAGCCAACACAACTTGCAGTTATGACAGCATCAATTCATGGAATTATCTGGTTTACGTCAGCACTCCTGTAAGAGGTCCTTTAGTTCAGAGAGTACACTTCATGGTGTGTTTAGCAATTCTTTGCTTTGCTATGATGGAGGTTGCCATTTCTTAGCCAAGTTACAGATTGGCAATTTCATCTTTATAATGCAACTTATATTGGTGATGATAATATTTTTTGGTATTCCTGGTTCAATTTCATACTTCTGTGGGAGATTTCATTTTTCTCTGTATTTCTGACCACGCTTCTCACTGACATCACATGATACATCAGGGCAAAACCGATGTTCTTCAAGTACTGGTGTAGAACCTTCTTCTTTGGTTTTTCATGTATCATTGTTCCTTATTTGGTTTTGATTATAACTCCTTGAACTGTTCTGTCATTTCCCCTAAGAAGGTCTTAAAAAACAGATAAAAGTCTGAGATGCTCTTTCACTTTTCATGAGAGATGTGAAATCTTCATTTAGTCAACAATACAATTATGGGTCAACATTAGTAATACACTGTTTATAATCTTTACTTTAAAATATAATTTATATCTGTAATAATCTTTTTTGTATTTCCTAGTTCACTTTAGCACTTTGTCAGAGACTTTCTCACTCTGACTTTGGTATTTCCAATATGTTTAAGTACACTTGTGCGCCAAACTTTGGCCTTCCTTATTAGAACAAAGCGAACTACAACAGGTCAGAGAACTACTGCACCACTGAGACAATGAAGCAGCAACCTTTAGGAAACTACTGCACCATAAACAAATTGGAACAGCAATATGGAGACTCCTTTGCCATGGCCACCCCCTCGAGGGAAATCCCAAAGGGAATGGGCATCAGAGAAAGTGAAAGACAGAATATCTTGGGGAAAAAAATGCAATGTACTATTTCCATGGGAATCTTAACATCTGGGTATCCAAATCTTCGATATTTTCAGACAAAGTATTTCAGACTGGAGATCTCCTACCTGTATTCACATGCTTATGAGTGTGGTGGAGAAAACAAGCATTCACCATGAAAATCTGAGGTTAGACTATAGAAATTTAAACATGAAATCAATGTTAGGCAAAATTGTTAATTTCTGATGTAATGTATAACACAATATTAATATTGGTATATAAATCATAATTCATTGCATCTGTCTACTTGGAGATCTACATATACAAGATACCAAAAAAATTAGCTGCTCTGGTTGGTTACATAATGGACAAATATTGGTAATCCAGACATTTTCAAATATTGCAATACAAACATGAAGTTTTCATATGAGAGAATATCCTCAAACATACAATTATTTCTTTTGGGAGTGCAAGTCCCATGATCACAACTATCATCCACATGAAAGTCTGAATAGTTTCCTTAGGAACTTTCCTTTATACTCTTTTGAATCAACACTAACAATTATGCAAGCCATTAAGAATTAATTAAAGAAACTTCCTGGGGAAAAAAATCATGCTTTTTGCATATCATGGTTCATAACCTATTTCTAATCAAACTACTTGAGCTGGGATTGAAGTCTTAAGTTGCAAAAATTGTACATGAACCACATTACCAGTTTTTTTACTTGAAAATATATTCACAATACCAAATAAAATAATTGTAGCCCTTTTCCTGCTATGGAACAATACACACATACTAGATTAATTTAACACTTCGGTTACTATTGTCATTTGTACCTGACTTTTCCTTCCACTACATTCTATATAAGATGATCTCTGGAGATAACCAACCTACTAAATTATCTGGTTTGTCTATCTAAGCTGAGAGTATCTGTGTTTTTTAATCTAAACTGAGAGTATCTGTGTTTTTACACGTCTGCTTTGAAAATTCACTTAATAACTGCATCTGTGATGGTCCCATACAGCAGGTAAATTTGGAATTCTGGCTTAGCAATAGCCATCACATGAGTAGCTGCCTAAAAAGTAAATAAAAAAATAGATGCATGTATCACAAAAGGAATTTTAGCTTTTTTTCCCAGCCATGTTGGAACATAGGTGTTACTATCAACATTATGAATCGCAAGTTCACAACAATGTCCAAGAGTCAAGTTGCATGAGAATAATGATGCACATGTCTTCCAATACAGAGTAAAGCATAAATAAAAATACATACTGCAAGATGCATGTAAATAAACTGAGTACCCTGGATGTGGGACTACTTAAACCTGCCTTTCAGGAATATGATTAATGATTATGTTTAATGTTATCTCTACGACTAAGACACTTTAAGTTCTGGAGAGTACTCACTATTACTTATCAAATAAAGGGGAAAAAGTCACCATTATAAACTGACTCAGTGATGCACAAGCAGTATATGAGGAATGTTAATAAGTACGAAAATATAATTAATACACATAATAAAATGACTGAAATGTGGCTTAGAAAGGTACAGCAACTTCTGCAGGACCTGAAGCAGCATAGTTAGTGTAAGCTCTGCTGCTCATAACAACCTATTAATTCTGGACAGCTTTAGAAGGGATACCAATACATAACAATAATATCTAGCATAAAAATAAGCCTATGTGGAATCCCATCTAATGCTTGATATACACCCTTGTATTTCAATTACAATGGACATGGCTGACTTACATATTTACTATCATGACAATGTTTACTCATATCAGCCCATATGTGGACTATATGTACACAAACCATGCAGAATGCCTAAAAATAAAGACCTCATCTATAACGAAGCTTACAGACCAGGTCTCAAACAAGACCTTGGTGTTGCTCACCTCACCACAGATGTAAAAACCCTCTTAGGCAGTGAATAAAAATGTTCCCACAGACAGATCAGACATAGCAGAGAAGAGAGAAATTCCAGGTTATTGCACACAGCTATGAAACCAAGATGCTGCTGGGGGATCTACACGATCAAAATGGAATATTTTTTCTGTAGAGAAGTAGTTACACATAAAACGTTTCAAACTGCATCAAAGATTCGTAACTAACATCAGTCTGAATGAACTTTAACGACTTCCCTTTTGTATTTTTTTTAATGCATGCTTATGAGTGAATCTCACTACATTCCTGCTTTAAACAACATTAAAACTTGTTTGTAACAGTAAACTTAACCAATTTGTATATAAGTGAAAATGATTCTAGGTAAAATACTCTACAATTACTTACCATACAGAATATGATTCTTCATGAATATTCTGCTATTATGGCCATGGGTAAAAATCTAGGAATAGGATGGTGTTACTGTGCATGTAGTCAAAAGACTATTATGCAATGGCCAGGGTCAAGTTATATCTGTGGAAGTGTGAATATTAAAATGTGTAGGACACTGTTCTGGTTCTAATAGGATGGTGTTACTGTTTATGTAGTCAAAACACCGTTATGCAATGCCAAGGGTTAAGTTATATCTGTGGTAGTGTGAATCTTTTACTGTGTAGTACACTGTTCTGGGTCTAATACTCTCTTCTTATATTTTCTATAGCACGTATCAGTAACATTCAGTGAGCATAAGCATTGAGAAACCTACCTCTCTGTGAATTAAGTGACCCCAACAAAAATACCGAACTATTCTCTACAATTAAATAGTTGCAGAAACAAATTTATAGCAAGTCACGACAGCAGTCAGTTAGTGAGGGGTGTTCTTAGTTTGCAGAAGCATGGCTCATATATTTCTGTAAAATTACTTACATTATTTTTACCTAAGTACCAATTCACTGCCTTATTTAGTTGTGTAAGAGCCAAAGACATGGCACAAGAAGGATTTGTTAATTAAAACCACACTGCAGTGGTCAATGTTGAGATTACTTAGCAGTGAGAGAGGCCATGGCCCGTATCAGGGCATTATTCTCCTGCCGCAAGTTAGAACGTTCAGTGCAAGCCTGAGTAAGCTCCCCAGTCAATATAGACAGCCGTGACTCTAGTGATGAAATACGGCGATCACGCTCTTCCAGTAAACCCAGCAGACGACGGTTTTCCTCACGAGCACTTTCCAGGAGCTGCAACACAGTACTTCCTAAATATGTGATACATAAGAGATCATCACTTGTCATTGCACATAGTCTAATCTTATTTTCACCATAGAAAATTCGTGAGATGATGGCTTTGTATGTGTCATTAATGCATCTGGGGAAAGCTTATGACATGACTGACAGAAAGGCCCTGTGGAAGGTACTGAAAGTATAGATTAATAGAAAGTCATCAATGCACTGAGGAGTCTAAGTCATAAAAGTATGGCAAGTGTGCGAGTAGGTAAGAAAAGTAGGAAGACAAAGGGTGAGAGGTTCCTAGTGAAAGTACGTCTGCATCAAGGAAATGTGATGTCACTATGGTTCTCTGACCTATTTCTGAATGGGATGGTGAGGGAGGTAAGGCAAGGGACTTAAAATGAGGGGAGGGTTTATGATATGCTGGGGTTGGAGGAAGCATAAAAGGTGAATAAGTTGCAGTTTATAAATGGCATAACCCTAGTGGTAGACTTCAAACACTGGTAGCTGAGTTAGGAAGTTGAGACCAAGTATCTTTGGATGAGAATATGGGTTAACAAAAGCAAGTTAAGAAGATGCAATGGAGGCTGAGAAATGACAGTCTAATTGTAAGTCTGAATGGAGACGACCTGGAAGAAATGGGTGCTTAAGGCACTATAGGTTTTGAAGAAATGTTGATGTAATCAATGAAAAGTTCTTCATATGATGAAGGGACAGAATATGATTAAAGGATGGAATAATATGACCACAGACATGATCAACACTGAGATCATATAAAAATCTAAGAAACAGTATAACACTGAATTCTTGACCTCATATAAGCAATGACAGTATACGGGGTTTTAAGATAAAACAAAGATTAATGTGATGAAAACTTTCAGCCTTGGTTCTATGAACATAAATGGATGAAAGTTTTCTTATCTAACACTGATTCAGTGAAACATTAGTTAATAACTACTTGACAAGAGAACATCGCAGTAACTTACCTCATCCACGCTCTCTGATGTTGGTGTTGCAGGTCGACCATTGGCAGGTGGACGTGTAGTCTGTAGGCTGTTAGAGGGATGTATACTAGTTATGGCTGAAGAAGCTGGTTGCACAAGGGATAAAGTTGAATCACTCATGGTCAAGGAGTCATAATCTTGGTTGTCTTCATCATCTGCTTCCAAGTCACTTGGGCTGCAATAAATTTTCAAGGCCTGAGAATACACATACATGCCATATCCACAAAAGAATTCACCCCCTAACTATGGTTGGAATACAAAGCAAAGAAAGAAAGAGAATCACTACCCGTCTCTTTTCAAAAAGATTTTACTGGTGGATCCTACCTGCAGCTTGAAATTCATACTTGATAATTTCAATCTACAATGTCATTCTACTAACACTGTTGAAAGAACTGCTATTTCATGTGTGGTGGGGAGGCAACAGGAATGGATGAAGGCAGCAAGTATGAATATGTACATGTCATGTATGTATATGTGTGTGTGCGTGTGCAGGCATTTATGTATATACATGAGTATGTGGGAGGGTTGGGCCGTTCCTCATCTGTTTCCTTGCGCTACCTTACTAATGCGGGAGACATAACGTTCACAATGAAGAAATGCTGAAAAACCATGCCATAAGCCATCTCTACCTATGAACACCTTCAACTTGTAAAGAAACACATGTATTACTGTTCTTAGTATTCCACACTTTGACCAGCATTGTAAGAAGACAGTCACATAGGTTACAAGACTGCAAACCATATTATGTCATACCATTACTGGTTCTAAGTACTGATAGTTTGGGTCTATCTATCTATCTATATCTACGACACCTGTTCACTACTGGAATTTCCTAAAGGGGGTGGCCATGGCAATAGTCGAGAGAACTCCAGTGCCACCCTCTTAGCCTTTAGTGCCTTACCCTCAACACGCCACTGGCAAGGGGTAAGTCTAGCACAGTATTCACAGAAGCTCCAACATAATGTTCCTACTGACTATTTCTACCTAATTCTCCTGCCTAATGTTCCTACCTAATACTTCTACCTACTGCTCCTGCCTAAACGCTCCTACCTCGCACTTCTGTATATTGCTCCTGACATTTTGCCAAAAGGCAGGGCGAGTGCATTGTGTTCACAGCAAGAAATCTAGTTAGGAAGAATGAGCTACGTGAGTTAAGGATTGCCAAGTGTTACATATGACAAGGAGCGAATGTAAGTGTGTGGACAGAATGCCAGCAGTCTACTTGTGAGAGAGGCAGAAAGAAAAGATAGCTACCTAGCTCAGTGGAGAGCAACTTGACAACCTATGAAGTGCTTACTCGCTATGCAGATGTCACTAACCCTTAATAATACCCCGAAGGTAGTACTAGTAATTTACCTCCCTGGTTTACGGATGGATACCTACCAACTATTACCGACTACTTTAGAAGGATAGTTTGGGCTAACCTTTTATTTCTATGACTTGTAAATGATTTCTTGTGTTTGTGCTCAGTCATGGCTGGAGGGCCAGGAACGGCTGAGTGATGATGGTCTCCAGAAGCTGCAGCATTCCTGTCTTTCTCGGGATGTTCGTTGTAGTGTGTGTTACGACGTGTCTCAGCTGTCATTGACAGCAGTTCCTCATCTTCACCAGTGCTACCTCCTGTTGACTGTGAATACAAAGAATTTTTTTTTTATATATGGTGCTATGTTATGCCAAAGGATAAAGATAAGAATTTTGAAATTTTTGAAAACAGTGCAAGAATTATATAGTGTAGAGCACCACCCAAAAACAGTACAGGACTTCCCAATTGATTCTGTCAAAGGCATAATTCTATTCTTCTGTTCATGATGTTAAAATATGAGAAAATAGTACAAAGGCAATAAAATGTTGTGAACAATATGGGAGTATTTAGTGAAGGTAACTTTTCTGAACATCTCCGAAACACAATTCATACTACTTCTAACTCCTCCAACTATGCAACCATGTGTAGTTCCTTAACTATTTGACCCCCACATCAAAATGCACTGCTTTCTTTACATCAACCTCCTCTAATCATCCATGCGTAACACAAGGATTTGTTAGGCTTTACTTGGATGACTTTGGTGGAGTCGAAGTCATTTCCTTTTTCCGTCTCGATAATCTGAACTAAATTATCAAAAAAGCAACACACAATCTTAACTGCTCCAAACATTTAACAGATTTAACTTTTCTTTTTTACCTCTGAACATACTCACTATATATGAACTATTTCTGACCTATGTCCAACCCACTATATGTGGTTTATTTCTGACCCATTATGGTCCACTGACTCCTAACCTATCTTTATCATTCCCAACTGGGCATGTCCAACCCCTATTCTCCCACATGATATGTCAACTCTGGCAATTTGTGAAAGCTGTGGTCATCCTTGAGCACCTACTATACTGACTTTCCTTGGAACCAGTAGCACCTCATAGACTGCAATATCTCAAGCTGTCCTACCCATACAGCAGAGGTTTCTCCACCGGAATGGAGCCTAACAACACTTCACTGACACTTGTATCAGAGACAGCGTGTATCAAACCATGAAACTTTCCCTCTCTTGATCTCACACCACTTTCATTTCTGCTCAGAATCACAGCATAGCTGTTATCTGTAAAATTAAGGTATGTAATGTATCAGGAGAGAATCAACATAGATATCATAAGTAAAAAGTTGACGAGAGCTTCAGTTTTCTCCGTTTACAACTACAACCCTTATAGCTGCTTAATCATTCTAAAATCAAATAATTGTAAAAACATCATTATCTACACCTACAGTGTATCAATAAAACAACTTCTTATTTCAATCTTTATTTCCTTACCTCTGTAGAGGGAAGGTGGACAACCCCTGTGCTTCGTCTCTTCTCACGCAGTTTTCGTCGATCTCGCTGCTGCTTCCCTTTGTTGGTATGGTTTGGTCTGATAAGACAGAAAAAAGGAACAATGCTAATGCAGCCTAAGTCTTCACATGTAATTACTCCAGAACGACTTAATCAGATGTATGCCACAATGTCACTGACATAATTTTTCAGCCAGAAACTTGAAATAAGTATGAAAAATGTTAATAAATATTCACTTATAATCAATCCTGTTTACATGAATAATAGCTCCCCCCAAGTATTGCATTCCGTCATCAGGTAAAATCAGGTAAATGAATGCTCTCCTTCATACAAAACTGTCGATGAAACATGGTCATATACTACAACCAATGCATATGAAGCATACACAAAAATGTGCAGCCCACTATGTGTAACTCATCCTCTTTGTTGACAGTGACCTAAAAAATAATGTCTGAAATCAGGGGTAATCAATAAATAGAACTAAAAAACAGTAATGTCTTAGGCCTAAAACTGTAATGAATTGACCGAATGGTTAGGGAAACTTGTGACAAGCCTCACATTTGTATGCAAGGTTTTGAATGAAAGTTTGTAAACAGCAACTGCCCTAAGAAATACAATTGTCCTACCCAAGAAGCATCACTGTGGTCGGTGCAGGAGATAAGTGAATGACTGTTATGCTTCCTTGCAAAGCCTTAGACTGCACTCCCACCTACATAGCGCTGTTAGAGAAACCTTTCATCTTCACTTGTCCCATATTTGGGCTTCAGGGGAAAAATAAAAAACTTTTACCATTCTCTTTCTAAAACTTTTTTCATCTTTCACCATTCGCTTTCTAAAACTTTTTTCTATATGAGGGTACATTACACTGACATGATCTTCCCACACTGCAGTCTAGATAAGTTACATCCTGATATATGAAGGCTGAAAATAATAAGGCTAAAGTCAAGCTGTTTTATGCAATGAATGAAATAATGAGGTCTAGGAAATACAGTATCCAAAAGGATCATCAAACACTGGCAATTATATATTTGCTAATACTAAACCTGCACTTCCAAGATAAAATAAAAAGTTCACGAATTACAGGAAAATGATTGGCAGCCAATAAGGTACTAAAATCTTCAGTTTTCTAAATGCAAAAAGAGAACTTAGAGAGAATAATAAAGTCCTTTTCCACTCTGATAGAAACCTAATTAAAGAATAAGGAGAAAACTAAGGATTTTTGGTACGAAGCTGAAAATGAGCAGTAATAAGTGGCTACGATATTCTTGGGCGAATACAGTTTTACTGCCCTTGACAGTTTGTGAAGGCTGCCTGCCGCTCAGTCATTTCCTATTCAAGCAACTTGATCCCTGCATGGAAATTTGTTTCATCCCCCATGAAATAACAGCTGACGAAATTCTTTATGTCAATCATATTGTTGACAATCTCACTCACACCGATCAATATATGTATGAGTCATAAGACAGTATTACCTACCTATTCATCCTCTTCTCCTTGAGTCTGGTTGCAGGTTTGGGGCTGGCATCATGGTCAGGAGCCCCAGGGTACAGTCCACCTGTGCCAGTTTCACGCTCACTTCCTTCACATTCTTCATCTGCTTCACCTATTAACCGAAACCACAAAAAGCCCATGTATTTGAGAAAGACATTTCTGGCAATTGACGATGTACATACACAGATTAAGGGGTTCATAGTCATCAAGAGGTTTAGTCACTGACCATCTGGAAAGGTAAATGAAACTCTCTGACTAAAAGAGGTACTAAAACTGTTCCCCAAATTTTCAACATAAATGAAAATATCTACGTAAAAAGGAAAAACTGAAGTTAATTCAAGGAATAGATTTAGTTGTATTGTGATCTAAAGTCTGTAAAATACTTGAGTCTTTATACAAGAACAGTTGCTTCATCTAAAGAAGCTTAATAAGGTCAGAGCAGTGAATCACATCCAGTACATTAGAATCATACTTTTACGCATGTAAGTGAACTGGCCCTTTTTCAGAAATGGTAGGGGGCCAAAACTCCCCCATGCTAAAACTGGTCTGTACTTTTTTACAAGTACCTTCATTCTACAATTTCAGAGCAATCACTCAGTAGACAGCACTGTAAATCGAAAGCAAGGAAAGTTAATAATTGTGGACGATAACAATGCCTCACCATAAGATGCACACAAATATTTTCTCATACAAGTATCAGTCCTAAAAGAAAAACTGGTTAATGGAAACTCAGAAAAATTATTGTGACTAAGTATCATTGTCTTAATTTTCAAAAGTGAACTGATGGAAACCAAAGTCAGAGCAAGGAAAACCAAGCCTTTATACATAAAACGATGACAATTTTTACATTTGAAAAATTCTGATCAAATTGCCATACCACATAACAATAAAGAGTTTACACGTCCAATTAAAGACTGTGATGTCATCTTGCTGCTGCACGCTTTTAGTGCCTTCTGTTACTTGCCACCCAATGAATTTCAACACATCCATGTGTCTAACCAGACATATCTAAATGTACAAACAATATAATTCTTTAGCTAACTATATGGTCACAAGATTTACAAGTTTGCTAGATGATTAGATAAATGTTACTCCATCTATTAAGGACGTACACAATTCTTCAAGGGACTCCATGGTGCTCCCAGGCAGCGTATGTTTAACTGATTCTTGTTATCACACACCTTGAGCACTGATAGTGGCAAAGATAAGCATGTACTGCACAAGATAACACACAGCAATGTGGTGACATCAAAAGGAAAAGATTATAAAAGAAAAAATAAGGTATCAAAATAAAAGTATTATAAACAAATAAAGCTCCATTTTCCCAAGACATAGATAATGTCACTGGAAGTCTCAGATGAAATGTTTGTTCTAACTATCTGTCTATCTATCTATATCTCTGATGCCTTTTCCTAAACAGAACTCCCCAAGGTTGTGGCCATGGCAATAAAGTCTCCATAACTAGTGAACTCTAGTGCCACTTAGCCTTTAGTGCCTCACCCTTACCAGGCCACAAGCAGATGGCAACTCTAGCCCAGAGTTTGCAGACGCTCCTACCAAATATTCCTACCGACTGCTACTACCTAATGCTGGAAAAAAAAAAAAAAAAAGAGGCCCCCCATATGCTCCAATACCTTATCTTTACCTGGGCGAGAAGTTGGGTTGATATTCCTTGCTCGAGCTGTCCGGATACGAGATCGACGAGAAGACGTTTCAAAGTCTAAATCCACGTCTTCTTGACTAACTGAACTTGATGCCATGCTGCCTCACTACCCTGAAACACAAATGCATATCAAATGCCAGAAGTTAACTATATGTTACAGCAAGTATGATCAACCTTTTTATTAAAGTATAGATTACCTCGAGCTCTATATCTATCATTTCTATATCAAACAGTAACCCTTAAACTGTGATAGAGTTCAAAAGGATTCTCTCCTGTGTGAAAAAAATCATCTTTCTTCATACATATGTTTTTCGTAAAGAAAAACTCTCAAACCTTGAAGGCCTGTTTCACTTAATAAATCTATTACCGTATCAAGATACTCCTATGTGTGACTGTGCCTTCACTTTATCACTATATCTACTTGTCATAAAGACTGT
>JAUTXX010060866.1:0-17522 GCA_032273605.1 Panulirus laevicauda
GAACCGCCAAAGTCACAGACTCTCTCTCTCTCTCTCTCTCTCTCTCTCTCTCTCTCTCTCTCTCTCTCTCTAGCTCGCACTAACACACCCACCTCCCCCCACCCCGCCCCCTTAGTGTCTTTCGCTCACAACAATGCACCGCCACTCGCACCGTTACGGAGGGGGGTGAAGCAGAGATGACTTCGACCTCGCGAGGCGACTACACCCGATGGTTTGAGCGGTTTCGCTGGGACGAGGGTGTTAAGTGGGTTAAGGCTGGATGCAGTGGCTGGCATCACGCGTCTTAGCCACTCCTGCTCACCTCCTTAATCCTACACCAGTGGCAAACTTCCCACTGGGTTTTCCTCTTTTTTCTCTCTCTCTCTCCTTATTTACCACTGGAGTTGCAGTGGTACATGTTTTTTGATGTAGTTTCTCCCCTTGAACACGACGGTACGACCCTTGAGCACGATGGTACGACCCTTGAGTACGATACGGCCCTTGAATACGACAATACGGCCCTTGAGCACGACGGGACGACCCTTGAATACGAATCGGCCCTCGAATACGACGATACGGCCCTTGAGCACGACGGGAAGACCCTTGAATATGAATCGGCCCTTGAATACGACGATACGGCCCTTGAAAACGACGGGACGACCCTTGAGCACGATGTCACGACCCTTGAAACATGACGCCGTGAACCTTGAGTCTGCTAGGCCGACCTGAAGTGTCATAACCTCCCCCTCAAAGCTGGTATCGTCGTGCTCAAGGGTCATGCCCTTGCTCTCAAGGTCCGTACCGTCGTGCTCTAGGGTCGTAACTTCTTACTTAAGGGTCGTACCGTCTTGCTTAAGGGTCGTACCGTCGTGCTCAAGGCTCTTGCCATCGTGCGTAAGGGGCCTTGTTGTCGTGCTCAAGGGTCGCACCTTCGATCTCAGATCTCAAAAGCCTTACCATCGTCCTCAAAGAGCCTTGCTGTCGTGCTCAAGGGCCGTGCCATAGTGCTCGAGGGCCTTTCTGTCGCGCTCATGAGCCTTAGCATAGTGCTCAAGGGTCGTATCGTTACCCTTAAGGGCCTAAGAAAAGTAGACCATTGTATTGGAGACAATTAGAATGTAGTTATCTATTTGGACGACAAACCACAGCCATTCCTGGATTCCAGTCATTGGTATGCCTCTCGTCTCGCTTTGGAAAGACCTCAGAAACTCCCCTTCCAGAACTAAGGATATGCCAAACGCTTCCCTCAACTCATCAGTGAACTCGTCCCGCCCCTTCTCTCTACAGTTCTAAGATCGACTCATCAGTATTCCTTGTGGATGGGAAGTCCCCAAAACGCATCAGTGCCTTTCAAAGACTTTTAAGCTACACTTTAAGGTCTTGTAATCCTGGCGAAGTCCACATCGAAGTGAGATGTTCTTCTTCAGCCAGTTCCTTAGGATATCAGCCGACTGGCTCGCTATAATACGGCACGAGGAGCCCAAATGAATGGTGAGCACTTCAAGTAAGATCACCGTTAATGGGCAGTGTATGTTCATGGCAAGTGGATGATACAGTCAGCGGGATTTACAGTCAGTGGGAGACACAGTCAATGGGTACTGTATTCAGTGGGAACTATAGTCAGTGGAAGTTGTAGCCTATCATCATTTCCGCTTCAAGGATTTGTGTTTATGTTTATTGTAGTACATAAACACCTGCAGCTCGTTCCGAGGATCTCTGGTCTCCTATCCATGAAGCCATCTGGCACGAAACCTCTGTATCCTCTGTAACATTTGCTTTTATGTATCGTAAACTCTCACTCCAATTCCTCCACGTACAGCTCTTCGACTCTCTGACTTCATCACATAAAGCCCTTCATCTTGTTACCTACTTCTCGTCTAATTATCACTCTGGGTGATTTCGTGTTAAGTCCTCCCACCCCTTACCTTCTCCCGGTGAACCAATGTTCTCTCCTATATCTTCCCCGACAAGACTCTTCCTCGTACCTCCCTATCTCTAAGTGGAGAAGACCTATGACCCAGATGGCCCAACTCCTCGAATCCTAAGACTATGTGCCTCTGAGTTAGTTCTGGTCTTTACTGGTCTTTCCTGGAATATTTCGTGTCTCAAAACCAAATGTCTTTTTCCTGTTTTGTCTTGTAGACCTGCGCGACCCTGCCAACTACCAGCTGATCCTTCTCACTCCTCCAGTCTCTAAAGTCTTTGAAACTCTCCCAAACTCTCACTTCCTCCAACACTTATGACCCCGTTCCTTTCTCTCTGATCACCATTATGGCTTTCACAGTGCGAGAGTTACAGGAGATTTCATTTTTCACAAGTGACTCATCCCTGGTCCTCCTCCCTCAGGGAATTTTGATGCATCTTTCTTCTTAGTCCTCGACTTCCTTCCTTTGGTTTTTCTGCTTTTCTCTGTACTCTAATGCATTGCTTCCTCTCACGTCCACTGCAGGTGTCGCTAACGAAGTGACTTTTAATTCTCCCGACAATGGTGTTCCTCAGGAGTCAGTCCTGTCGCCAACGCTCTTTCTTTTCTTCGCTAATGATCTTTCTTCAGTATCTAACCCTTCCATACTTACAATCAGGATTCCACATACCGCACTTCAAATCAGTTTTTCTATCCTTCCTCAATCTAATACTCGTTCTCAGTCTCATGCTGTACACATCTCGTTTCCATGTCCAGATCTGTGTTAACATCTCAGTGTAGGGAAGCAGAAACATGGTTGATTTCTACACTGCTAAAAGGCAATTTCAACTTATATCTTTCTTTCTTCATGACTTTCGTTTCCCTCAATTTATCATCAAAACACAACACTTTAACCCTGCAATTACCTGAACATATCGACTATAACGCCCCTCCCTCCTGTATATCTTTCCTCCTGAAGCTAACATGGTGGAGTCCAATGACTTTATGGCTCCAAGTCCCTGGTATCATGGAGGGGCCCTGAAAGACCCCGGGTTCCCGCCTAACTCAACAGCCATCGATGACATGAAGAAGGACTATGGCACTAGAAGTATCGACCTCCCATACGACCTTTGTCCCTCTGATACACCTGACTCTTTTTATTCATTCATTCACTTCAACAGTCCACTGAACAATAACCTCACTCTTACCCTCTCCCAATATCTTAACCCTCTCTCTGAGACCCATATCTCTAAAGATAATCTTACTAACCCCGTGTCACTTCTGTAAGTACTATCTTCATTTGTGGTTCCGTCTCAGCACACCTGCTGCACGGCTTGTAAAACTATGAATCCCCAAACTTCGATGTCTTTCGCCCTTGAAGTTTATTCCCCAACTACCACAATCTTCCTTTGTCTCGCCGGCTGTTGCCCTAACGCTACAAAATTGAATTACTTTATTCGACTCACAAATTTGATTATTTCATTCGACTTAATTACTTTACTCGACTAACAAATCTAATTACTTTATTCCACTATCTAATCGAATTACTTTATTCGAATAACAAATCTAATTACTTTACTCCACTATCTAATCGAATTACTTTATTCGACTAACAAATCTAAATACTTTACTCCACTATGTAATCTAATTACTTCTCTCTTTTTTTTTCTTTTTTTTTCCAAAAAGAAGGAACAGAGAAGGGGGCCAGGTGAGGATATTCCATCAGAGGCCCAGTCCTCTGTTCTTGACGCTACCTTGCTGACGCGGGAAATGGCGAATAGTTTGAAAGAAGAAAGAAAGATTATTATTATTATAATCTTTTATACACATTTGCTATTTCCCATGTTAGCAAGTAAGGCCAGCAGATAGACATGGATTTAAGAGAGTGTTCCAGATGTGCGAGAGAATCCCGGACATAAGAGATTATCCCAGATTTACTAGAGTATCCCGGATGTAAGAGATTATCCTGGATGTGCAAAAGTATACTGGATGTAAGAGAGTATCATGAATGTATGAGAATATCCCAGATGCTTGAGTATCTCAGGCGTAAGAGAGCATCCAAGATGTGTGAGTCTATCCTGGATATACAAGAGTCTCCTGGATATGAGAAGATGCCAGCTGTAAGAGAGTATTAAGGATGTATGTGAGTATCCCGGAGGTATGAGAGTACGCTGAATGTAAGAGAATATCAAGAATGTATGAGAAATTTTTCTAGCTGTAAGAGAGTATTCCGGATGTACGAAAGTATCCTGGATGTATGAGAGGATCCCAGATGTACGAAAATTAGACTTTTCTCTCCAAGGCTGTATCCTGTGAGAATATTTTCATAGTCTGTCCTAACTTCCATTCTCTTTTTGGAAAATCTGTTCTCTGTACTTGCTATGACTGTTTTTGGATTAATGCTTGCAGTCTGTGGATTGCAAGCTGCTGAACAGCTGGAAGTGATTGGGTCAATGATATAATCTCAATGTTAGTCGCTGATTGGCCAAAGGTGGGCCTGAAACGAGTGAGTCACCATACCTGTGGATGAATGGTTAGCAGAGGAAGGGGAATGCTAGCACTTCTTCACTGGAAATACTAAGGGTTGGAAGGTCTTGACCCAGATTGTTGAAGAGAATTTAGAGAATCTCTTTTGCTTGCAAGAATCAACTCAGAGAGAAAATGTTTTTCTATTTTCAAAACCTTTATTTTTTTTCAGTTGTATGCATCTGTTTTACTGAAAGACTCCTTGACGGTAAGTAAAGGAAAGAGTCTCTTAGAAAAGGCTCTAAAGGAAGATCCATACCACCTCCCAGCTGTTTATCTTCTTTGTGAATTATATGAACAGGTAAGATTTTGAAAATTTAAGAGTCATAATTCAAATAGTGCATGATTGTAGAGTGCTCTGTGTTACAAAAAAATATTATTTGTTAAATAATTTCCTTTGTGCCTAAGTTGGTAGTAAGTGCATTGGATACATAGATTATGATACGATGCATGCTTATACGAATGCCACATTTATATTAAACTCTACTATAGTTCAGTTTCTTATTATTTTTTAGGATATGCGTTATGAAGCTGCAATAGAATTATTACGTAAACAGGTTGCAGTGCAGTCTACAAGTCGTCTTCATCAAATGCTAGCAGACTTTTTCTCACATGTACATGATGAGGAAAAGGCTGCACACCATTTTGGGATTGCTCTCAAGTAAGGACAATTTCAATGTCATTCTGCTGATTAAGTTTTATCTTAGGAAGGTGAAGCAATTGTTTCAGTATAAAGACCAATATTATATTGAGATATGATAGAGTATGTGATTACTAAGAATGAGGGTGTTTTATCTAGAATCATTAATTTAAAGATATACAGACTCAACTAGGTACTGTGGACACATTAGAAATAAAGAAATTCATAAAGATTTACATTAATTCCAACAGTCACGAACCTAGTAATACACGAGCACTGGAAGGAATGCAAAAAATGGAGGCTGCACCAGACACAGTCGAGGCTCCCCCTTATGACATGGAGGTGGACGATATAGCTGATTCAGAGGTGAGATGTTTACCCTAAAGTACTGTAACTCACTACATTGAATTAGGCACAGCATCAGGTCTTTATACTATGATCTTTCAGGAAACTGAAGAGTGTTTTGACTTTAAATACAATTTTTACTGTTTTTTGTTATTTATGAACTTGTATTGAGAATATTCAAATTTGGAATATGACATAATGAAAAGCCTCTGTTCCTGAAATGATAGTGTAAAATGATCATTGATGTTTCTTGGGATAACATCCAGGGAATAATTATAATGTGAATGATCTTGAAATATCAAACATATTTTGTGTAAGGATTCTTCATGATGGTTTCAAATTCTTTGATATTTGTTGCCTCAGTCACTATGTTGTATGGTGATTGTGGATGGTTGAAACCATCTAGAATGTTATGTATGAATGATTATGGTGTATGTGTGTGCTGTGTGGTTCAGAGTGGGATATTTTGGTAGACTGTTGTATACAAGTTTTTCAAGGGATATGAATATTACTGATTGCATTGTTATATGGCAACTGGAGAAAGGAGAGTTGGATGGATTGGAGGGTAGCAGGATAGGTACTGTTTAGGCAGGTTTCCTTATATTTGGGACTCTGTTTTTGTGAGCTATATGCTTGTCTCCTGGCCCTCAAGGCTTGTACCATAGGCATGTTCCCTGGCCCTTGAGGCTTGTAACCTAAGGATTATGTCCTGGCCTTCAATTCTTGTACCCTAGGCATGTGTCTGGCTGCTGCTTCCCTAGTTCCTCTGTAGACATCAACCAGTAGAGGATTGACCATTGTGATACATTTTTCCCTTGAACAGCTAAACTGTGGAATTCTCTTCCTCCTTTCATCTTTCCCTGTTCCTGTAACTTTTCTATCTTTAAAATCTACAAACCCCTACAGACCCAATTAATTTGTACTTTCTTTCTCTCCCTAATTTTTTCTCCTGAGTTGGCCTTTGAATGGGGCATGTAAGGGACTTTTGATAAGCAGCATTCATATGGAAACTCAGCTTAATGATCAGCTTGGCACTTGAATTTTAACTCTGCACTGTTTTTCAGAAAAGTTTTTTCTTTTCTTTTTTTATGCTTTGCTCTCCTACTTATCCAATTGTGGATACTTCACTTAGGCAGCCCTCATTCTAGTCTTACTTCATAAATCCAAGAGTTGGTGATTGATAGATCATTATGTAGAATTCTTATGTAAAATTACAGATAATGTTGCTATTGACTCTTTGAGAAGGAAAACACACAGACAGGGGATTACAGGCATCTGTGGGGAAGATTTTACTATTTGCTATACATAGAAAATAGTACATATGGTAAACATATGCTTCATATGTTATGAATAAACTAGTATTATTTAGTGAAAATAGTTTTTTCACATTTTTACTGAATCTTTTTCACTGGAATGATCTGAGGTGCACAACAATAAAAGTATTTTGGGAAGATGTGACACAGGTTGCACTTCTTTAGAAATGAAAGTAGAATATTTGGCACAGAAAAGTGGAAGAGGAATGTGTACATATAGTTGTATTGTGCTTGTAGGAATTATCTTTGTGTATTTTTTTCAGGGAGAAGTGGAAGAAAGTGATCTTGAGGCTGTTTGGTCAGACGTGGACTTCTCATTTAGTGGTCAGTAGCATACTGCCATCCGTACGATTCATCGTGTGGTTAACAGCCATATTAGTAGTGAGTGACACACTGCTGCCTACTCTGCAGAGCATACCTCTGCTCTGTAAAGTTACCATATTACCACAATACACTTTCTGGTCATGATTTAGTTGATCAGAATCACTGTATTCAGAAAAGAGGTAATGAAATATCATGTGCTTGTTTTATATTCAGGCACTGCACTTGTGTGTTTGAGTAATCATGTTTGTATATGTGATTGATTCATTGTTAAAAGTGTGGTGCTTGGAGTAATGGTTTGCAGTAACTAAAGTAATATGTATAGAGTTTCTTCTATCAAAAATATTTTATTTCTAAATTTGATATTAGTTCATAATACTAAATTAGTATAGTATGTCATTGATGTGCTGCTGATGTTTGCTTGCAAGGTGCATTTTTTATATAATACTGTGGTAATTTTTTTTTGAAAACTGATATATTTGTTAGATATTTTATCCCAGGGTCTAGGGAAAAAAGTACACTTCCTATATATATCTCCTTGTTTTATAAAGTGATTAAGAAGGATAGGAGCAGGGAGCTGAAAACTCTCTCTTGTCTAATCACTTTCTAAAAGTAGAACACCGAGGAGTTTCAATCAAAGGCTTGGTTCCTGATGCTACCTCACTAAAACATTAAAGGCGAGCACAGAAAAACTTGGTATATCGAGATTAGCCGAGCTTAGAATCACAGTACAGTATTACATTTTATAGATTATATGTTGCTTGTGTTCATCTTACCTTCTACAATATTTTGAATTTCAGGAAGAGTTTTGTAACCAAAAGTTTTACATCTGCTTGCATGAGGTTACAACTTAGAGGGAAAGGTCACCTTTGGCAAGGTTGTATCTTTATCAATAGATACATAAATGAGATCAGTGTTGTGGGGATGCGTATCACTCCAAAGGAGTCTGTCACTACCTTACTATTGATTGTAGCACAGCCTTAATGCTGCAGGAGTCCTGTGAAAAGGGTCCTGGGATTATGTATGAAATTAACTAATTGTTATTGTGAACTTCCATTTATCCGTAACTCAGAAAACACACCAAAAAAATTAAAGTTTCCCTGTACGGATAAAACCCGAAGCAATTGCATCTTGAGTCCCCCATATATATATAAAACCCCATCCCTTCAGTGATCTGGGTAGAGGATGCTCAGTTTTATTCAATGTAAAATTTTTGAATAATTAATGAATGAATGCTTTCTGCAGAATCTCAAAATGGGATAGCAACAGGATGATCTTTCTTTCCTCTCCCTCCACATTCTTTAAATATAACATCAATTGGGATATGTTCTACACTCTTTCCCAAACTCATTTTCTTATTAATAATTTTGTTATGAATATATTTTTGAATCTTTTTTGAACTTGGAACTATGGTGATACATAATTGGTTTTCATCCATTATACTCACAGTTCCCATGAACAGTTTCCAGATTTTTTGTAGTAAATTGTTTTAACAAAACTCTAAAATTGTTGTACATAAAATCATGCATAACATTACTGCATTTATACAACATCAACATACACAACTTTTGCCATAGGCTTTTTTTTTAATAAATACATTAACACGTAATTCCTTTTGTAAATATGCAATAAGATATTCAACTTTTTGAATTACTTATGATTGCAAACATTATTATGTTTGCCTGGTGTTCATCTGTCCATGCATCTCAGTCTAATGTAAATAAACAATGTGGCATGTTGGATCTCTTGTGCGCTTTTCTACTTGTTAAGGGTCGATGTAAAACTGTTGATAGTTAGGGAGTATAAATTTACTTATAATAATAATAATGATAATAATAATAATAATAATAAGGATAATAATAACAATCTTTTCATGTATTTAAATGAAACATAGATTAGCAAATGTTATGAAATGTGTTTGGAAGTATTTCCTGGAAACTTATCTCTATTTTATAACTTTGTGTACCTTAGCTTTTTCTTCTGTTGTTTTTTCTGTCTCTGGGTATCATTGTCTTTATATTACTATATTCCCTTTTGTGTAGCATCATTTCTGTAATTATTTAATTAAGTCTGGTAGAAATGACCTTTGTAATGCTTCTATTAAGGACTTCATTCCTGTTTGTGTTCTCTGATACAGTATACTCTTTACATTTTAAAATTATACTTTGAGTTGAAAATGAAATTATTCTCCATAAATTCATGTTATTTCTCTTAATTTCGTTATCGTCTGAGATACTTATTTTGAATACTTCAGTATCTGTGATTAGTGCTATGTCATTCATTAATGTTGAATTGTAATTGTCATTATCACTTGTTGGTTTATGTATAATCTAAATCAAGTTAAATGTTTCACATATGGCCAATGATATGCTTAACTGGTCTCATATACCCGCTAATATCTTTTAATCATGTTTGAATTTAAAGTTGCATCCAACTCTTTTCCTTCTATGAAATTTAAATTGAAGTCACCTGACCATATTATTGTTGTGTCTGGTTTGTCTATATTCTTCAGCATTTTGTTGTTTTGTAAATACTGCATATAAATCTGCTATTTTTTTATTGAATTGTCTGTAAGTTTCTGTGTTAGTTGTGTCCAGGGCTAGAAAGTTTATGCTAGTGTTTCATATTTCTTATGTGATTATATATGATTCAGCTCTAGCTTCTGATTGTTGAGAAATTGCCACATCACCTAGCCTAATTTTATTTCTATTGGTCCCATTAGTCTCATATGCTTTGAAACTAGCTTTGCTTATGATTTTTTTCAGTCACTCAAGTTTCATTTCATCTCTCTCCCCCCAACATCCCTTGTATGCACACTTAAGATATTTTATCTTCATTCTGGAATTGTCCATGATTAAGCTGTGTTCATTCATATATAATATTTTTCATGTAAAAGCCCTTATGTTTTCATTAATTTTCTTTTCTATGCCTGTTTGTTTGTGATTGTCATTTGAACACTCTTGATGTATATCTTATGGTTTTGTAATTTTCTTGTTAGTTCCATGCTAATAGGAAAGAGACAATAGGATCTATTAGAGAGGAGTAAGGAGAGAAATGAACCGTGACTGGGAACAGAGAGCATGAGAGGAGGAGACAGGACTTTAAGGTGGGAAATATATAGACAGAAAGGGGGCAAACCTAATCTGCAGGTGGATTAGGTGCATTTAAGGCAACCTAAATATGAAAGTTGAATGCATCCACCAGATACATTATGCTGGTTCTGGTCATATTTTATGTACTTTTTCCTATTCATGTTTGTAAATTACTCCCCTGCCATAGTGAATGACTACATTAGGCTCCTCCAGACAGTCGTCAGACTTATTATTCTGTCTTTCATACTTATTAGCTGTTTCCTCACATTAACAAGGTAGTGCCTAAAACAGATGAAGAAAAGGCCTCACTTGCTTCCTTCCATTTGTGATAGAATAGATGCATTTGATTTGTAATTTAGAATGGAAGCAGAAGGTTCTGCCTGGGGATTGGGTGACATCTTTTACCGTTTCTTTATCCAAAGGAAAAGGTACTACTGATGTTTTTAGTAATTATAAGGGAATATATGTTAAGTATACTAGGAAAAGTGAGGAGCAAGAGGGTTTTCGGGAAAGGTAGGGGATGTGTAGATCAGATTTTTGTGGTGAAAATGATGGGAAAAGTATCTAGTGAAAGGTAAAAGAGTGTATGACAGTTGAGTAGAATGCTTTATGGGATATGTTAAAAACACATGATGTAGGGGCACAAGTGTTGGATGGCAAGTCTTCTACAGAGCATGTGTAAGTGTGAATGATGAGCAAAAGTTTTGGTGTTCATGTGGGTGTGAGGCAGGGCTGTGTGATGTCCTTGTGGCTTTTTAACGTGATAAGAGGTGAAAGCAAAACTAGGGAAATGTGGTGCAAAGATTGAGTGTAGTGGTGAGGTATGATGGCTTGTAACAGAACTGTTTGTGGACAATAGTGGTGTTTGTTGAGAATGAAAAGGAGTTGCAGAAGGTTGCAAGTTTGTTCTATGATGTGTGTGAATATATATGACCAAAGATAAATTATAACGAGAGAAAAAACAAAGTACCAAGAAAAGGAGAGGGGGAAAGAAATGGGAATGGGGAAAAAAAATTGTGCGAGTTGGAGACATAGGAAATAGAAAGTAGGGAAGAATGATTTCTAACAAAAGGAATACAGGCAGAAAGAAAAGGGGAAAGAGATGAGGGGGAAAATAACAAAGGGAAGGAGAGAAAGATGGTGGACATTGGTAACAGAGAGAAGGGGGAGGAAAGGGAAAACTGGGACAAAGAAGAAAAGTTGACACTTAAATGATAGGAAAAAGGAAGATTAATTTTAGAGAAAATAAAATGGGAATGGAAACAGTTACCTGCTAAAGACCAGAAAATGAAGTTATGGGAAAGGGAAGGCAAGTTGAAAATAATATATTTTGAGTACAGTGTGGTGGTGTAAAGTGTGACATCATAAAACTTTGTTTTAATATAAACACAATTTGTCAATTACAACATGGAAAAAGTTTTGCAAGGCAATTGTTAAAACCCATTTTGGGAGAATGTCACATCATTATATACATTATCATATCAGTCGATAAACAGTACCTCATTAGATGCATTTCTTACCTGGGCAAAGTTATTACCATCATTCAGGTTCACATATACCTATGAAAACTGTGGGCATAAGACATTTTACCTCAGACTGACTGCATTTATTTGGTGTCCCCGGTGGAGCAACTACAGACCCATCACCAACCCGCTTAGCGCACAGAAGATGCAAGGAGCTCACAGTGGTTCAACTAAACACAGGCAGTGCCATTCTCACAGTATCATACACAAATGGCACAATACCTAGATGGCCTCATACTAAGTGGCACCATACTTACATTGCACCATTATCAGGCAGTGCCATACACATGTAATATAAAAAAAATTGCAATACATTAGAAAAAAATTACATTTTGCAAAACCCAAGACATTTACATTTGTCGAAACAAATACTCATTTCCTAGTATTTGTGTACAGTAACTGAATATAACAATAATAATGTGTATGTCAACATGTTGGAAACTCAACTGTCAAGAGACCTGTGCATGTCATTGGAAACTACTCAAAGTGAGTCTGGAGTTCTGATTTATAGACAGGAAAGCTGTATTACCACCCTCTTCACTTAACTGGGAACCTCATTTAATTGGTCAATTTCTTGAAATATAGTGTACTATAACATGAGATACTTATTAAAAATTGATATTTTTGATTTTTGTTCTCAAAAATTACTTCTGATGAAAAACAATGCCACCATATTTTAAGATATCTAATTTATGAATCTGTAGAACAGATACAATACCATTTGGTTTCCCTTCATAATGAGCAGTGAAGCAGAGCAAATTCTTCAGAATTCATTACAATATCGGTTAGTTAGACAATGCTCATGATTATTTGGCAATTGTTTACACGACTTCTTTTGTTAGACAAAGATTTAGAAGTGCATTGCAAGGATATCCACAGAAAGGGTTAGCAAAAGTGAAATATACATCTGTACACTGCTGGGCTGGGGGAACAAGGAGACACAATGCACATGTAAACCAGTGTCTAAGTAAACAATGAGAAAGTGTGTTTGTTATACTATAAACTAACAAAACCTTAATGTTATTTTAATAGCTGCCCATGGGCTGTCATAAGTTAAAAACGTTAAATGAAAACTCTATGCTAAATGACAGTAAAAGCTTGATGCCATTTTGATGCAACAGGAGTAAAGCCTCTGCAATGTCACTTAGAATTTAGCTTTCACATTTGGTATAAAAAGCTACATTATAAAATGCTAGTGTCATGCTCAAATAAAAAAATAAAACAAATAACCAATAACAAAAATGTATACCATGTAACTAAATGAAGAGTAATAATACACTGCACCGATTTTTAAAAATCCGTAAAGTAAGCAATAACTTTCATTGCTACTCGTTGATGTGAGAAACCTGTATCACAATGTTTGTCAGACCGCTTCCCTAAAATGGAGTCAATTCACCTGTGCTGTAAAATACTGCTTGCATCAAATTATCAAATGGAAATGTTTCCTAAACAGTTTATATGTGACAAATAAAGAAATGCCTGAATGGACATGCCTTTTACTTTGCCATTAATTCATCATCAGTAACTGGTCAATAATGAAAACTCTGGAAACCCTCTATGATTAGTTAAAACCACAATGGAAAAAAGAAAATACTTCTGTGAAGCTCATAAGGTGCTTCCCGTTTCTTCCACTTAGGTCAGGTTTGGTTTTGTACCTTTTATCAGTTTTTCAATATAACAAAAAATGATACTACGTACAATTTGACTTTTGTGTTTCCTCAGCGCTGTTTTATATGCAAGCACATGGCTTATGGCACTAAACTATAGCTGTACTATAGTAAGGATGAGGACATTATGAATTTACTCTACTGGTTATGAAAATAATAATGAACAAGATACACATTCACAAATAATTAGGATGAATGAATCAGTAACTTTAAGAACTGTTTGCAAGTGGAACAATTCTGAATCCTCAAGACAAATTCTGTTGATGTGTATCACAGGAACTACATATTTTTATGTTATTCACTTCCAAGTATGTCCAGGACGAATATACATATTATTGCACCAGATTCCTTTCATAGTGCCCGCATCCCTCCTGAATTATTTAATTTAAGGACTGCTAGCAATTGCATCACAATTTAGCATGCACTATACTGTTCTAAAACTATCTTGATCTGAAACACTGTCTTAGATGTACCACTTGCAGACAACTTGACATTTGTGCAAAGTATTTTCCTTCTGTTATTAATAATAGAGGTATTTGGAAAATTGTAATGTGTCTGCTGGATACTGTATCATTAACAATCAATCTTTAACAGTTGCTCACGGTCCATAAAATGGGGAAACGGTCTGGTTTCAGGTTATAAGAAACTATTGTAAACCAACACTTACTAGTTATACGACGTATTCAAGACACTTGCAAATATTGCATTATAAGTCACTTCTGCCGCAGTATTCCTTATGCTATACATTAAGTATACATTAAAGTCATTCCTCAAGGACAGACCTACAAGTAAAAGAAATGGACGGATGTCTGATAAGTAAGAAGAGAGGGGAGACCTTGAGCAAGGAACAGGGACCCCAATTTCAAAACAATGCTTGAACTGATTAATCTAGTGAGCCTGTTGGGTGATTCCTTTGGCAATGACTGGCTACATGTATTATACATTATTCAAGCAATGTCTTCTGGTTATGGGTCAAGAGCTTGAGTATTGAATATAACCCAGATAAAGCAGTGAAAAATATGGCTATGGCTTTATTAATGCACATTCTGCATATTAATTATGTTAAAACTTTTTTCTGTACAAGAAAAGCTTGACATGAATAAATCCCAATATATGTTTTCAGATCAATGTTTTGTCTGCAAAAAATTAATGGTAATCCTGTTAGGAAAATGAGCCACTAAAAAATATGATTTACATTTGATCAGGAACACACTTTTCACTGACTTTCTGAGTTTAACATCCCCATCCTTTAACAACTTGTTTCCCCTCATCCTCTCTGACACATACTTCACAACCAGTTAGTAAACTTCAGCAGAAACTCAATTCAGACTTCAAATACATTGGCTGGTTAAGTGTACATTTTACAAATGGAAGCAATTACCAATGTATTTTAGTATTTTTCCTATACTGTGAGTTATCAGTAAAGCTAGATATTTATTACACACAGTTTTATCCTCTCTGAAAGATGTTTTCTACCGGAGCACCATTTAATTTTTTTTAACATAGGCCATTCATTATTACTTATGGAATTGTTTATATACACTAACAAAACCATGACATCACATACTTTATGCCTACACAATAAAATCTTTACTATGAATAGTAATCTTCAGTTACACCATTGTAAATTTGAAAATATAACTCTCATTTCTGTAACTTCATATTTTCATTAACTCACAAATATTCAGTAAATTCACTTCCACAAATATCAATCGTCTTCTCTAACTTATTTACAGTTAGAGTCGATATAGTATGTAGATTTTGCCTTCTTCCTCATTATCCTTAAAGTCTTGAATCATCAACTGGTTTGAAGGTAATTCCTATATAAGGTTAAGTTAATTGGAAATTTCTTTCATAGAGTTCAGAGCACTTGGAAGATCTTCCAACATACTTTAAGCATTCGGTCAAGCCAACATTCTAAGAGGAGTGGCTATAAGCAGTGTTAGTATAAGGACTGGAGTATATGGATGAGCCAGTGGTAGAGTCCTCCTTCCTTCTACGCCGGCGAGATATGAGTATAAGAATAGAGGCAATGACTGCAACCATCAAAATGAGACCAGCAATGGCAATGCCAATGGCAAAGGTTTTTGGGGAAAGGCAGAAGGTATTGGGGTCTTCTACTATCTCCTCCTTGATAGGTTTAAGTGTGTCGGAGGCACCCTCAGGGTCTGGAAGCTATGAGAAGAAAGATAATATTAGTTTGTGAATATAAATTTGGTCAATTAAAAGTCATCTAACATTCGATGATATTACTTGCAATTAAATTTAAAAGGAGTAATCAACGTTACCAAATTTTCATATTCAAAAGCATAGAAATATAGTATATGCTGTTTACATCTTAGTGTGCAGAAATACCAGTATTACTTAGGTACCTACAATAATCTGAAAATGAAATGGGGAAACATAAAATACAGAGTTTATCCTTGGAATGAAGATCTTAAATTGGTACTTACATCATCATCTTCATTTACATAAAGACCAGTGAAAACTTCAATAGTCAAGTTTTCATCAACCTCTGCCTCAACCTCCTTCAGGTCACCATTACCATCAACTTCAGCCACATCCCTACGGCGACGTCGTAGTACATTCTCGCCCTCAACACATACAGGCGGCTGTAGGAAAGATCATGTAAGCAGACATGTATAAGACATAAAAAAGAAATTAAAATGCCCCAAAAAATAAGTAAATATCAAGAAGAAACAGAGGGGATGAAATGGTATATGAAAATATTTAAATACATTTAAGAATATATATCCTTTTAACTGATAACAAAGAAGCCTAACATGGTCTTTGCAAGTGAGAAATGTGTTAAAGCCCATCATGCATAAAATACTGCTAAGGGGGGAAAAATTAACCATCATTAGTCTAAATCAGTCTTTTAACAGCAAGTTCTGTCTAGTGACTGCAGTAAGGCAAATAAAAATGTGATATTCCAAAGTCACTAAGCTAGTGACCACTGCTTTTCTGTGAAGCTCTAATAAGAAAGTTTCCTTGATAATGGTCACATTTTCTGTTTCCATCACTAAAGTGAAAAATGATGTGAAACACTAACATACAAAAATTCACTTGAAAACTGAGGACAGGGGAGAAGGAATCCCTCACATTCTTGTTGAAACTGGAATGGTTCTCTTTAAAAAGGAGGAACTGAGGGAACACCCAGGAAAAACAGAGAACACAAAAATACTCTAAAGACTGAACAAAAGGAAAGAAAGGTTAAGAGGTGGGGCTCCTTTTATGTAAAACCCCCAACTCATATGCAAGTTGGTAAAAATTGGACACGCACTTTCTTTTTTTCTGTGATACATCCATGTAAAGATCAGTCCATCAGCTGTTATTTTTTCAATAAAAATGGCAGCAAAGATATATGGTACCATTATTTTCAATTTGTAACTTAATTCTTCCAATCTGCCAAAAAACATTATTACAATCCTGAATTACAAAAACAAAAGAGCACAAATTGTGTGAATAAATTAATAATGAAAATATTTAATTCTAAAGCTTTACCTGGAGTCTAAGAGTCAAAATTAAAATTTGTGTGGTGATGACCGTTTAATTTTTTTTGTCAAAACATAGAGAATGACTCACCACATCATCGCAGCCTCCAGCATTCTTGATGCAGAGTTTAACATTACACTGGTAGTACACAGATGACGTATAAGGGAACTTGTGAGCCTGGAAGCTGACAGCAGCTGTCGTTTTGGTGGAAGAGTACTCAAATTCACCCAGGATCTCATAGTCCACAGGGCATCTGATGGTAACCAAATGAGAGATGACTGAACAAAAATCATACGTGTATTAAATTAATATAAATTCAACTTAAAAATAACCAGAAAAGTCAGCCCATAGTAAGACCCTTATGCAAAAACTCAGCATGACATCCTGAGTGGCCTTTTCCATTGATATATGGTAAACA
This sequence comes from Panulirus laevicauda, assembly GCA_032273605.1. Classification (NCBI taxonomy): domain Eukaryota; kingdom Metazoa; phylum Arthropoda; class Malacostraca; order Decapoda; family Palinuridae; genus Panulirus; species Panulirus laevicauda. Next base: position 17,223 of record JAUTXX010060866.1, read on the forward strand.
TCTGACCTAAAGTAAAATGGGTGGGATACACTTGTATTGACAATCCTTTTATTTTACCATGATGAAAATTACACGAAATCTAGTCCACCATACAATAGAGGTATGATTAAAATATGATGAGGGGTGTGGTTCATAATATTTCTTGTAGGTGGCACTGGATGGATACGTCTCTCTCTCTTGCGCTATTATATATATATATATATATATATATTCATACGAGTCTACGGGGAAAATGAAACACGAAGAGTTCCCAAGTGCACTTTCGTGTAATAATCACATCATCAGGGGAGATACAGGAGA
>JAUTXX010061196.1:0-11397 GCA_032273605.1 Panulirus laevicauda
TATTTTTAACAAAAAAATTTTTCTGGTTTACTTAAAATCATGTGACATGGTAATGCCATCAATTTTAGCTTTTTTATTTAAGAATTATTTAAGTAATCTACACCAGATTACTATGAATCTGCACCACACATAATTGGATGAACTTTATGAGTAATCATATCCGCTGGTGACATGTTGTTGTTCTTGTTAATATGAGTTGTTGGTTTGTGACTAATATTTGTACATCTTTGATGCAGTATTATTTGTACATCTTTGGTGCAAATATTCTTATCGTATGGGCGAGACAGCCTCTTAACTTGTGGCAGTCACTACTCTGGCAATGTCCTGCATTTTGATGTATAAGTTTAGGAAGAAATCTGGTTAAATAACCTCTTTCTGTTGATGGCCATGAAAATGAAGAGCAAATATTTTTGTTCTTATTACCGTATAACTGGGCTTCTTAGTAGGGTTTGGTTATGGACTGGCTAAAGTAACAGAACATTGTTGTATTGTAAGATTAAAATATCTGCTTTGATAACTTAACGATATTCGTTTCACTTTATTTATTCGTAATGTTTTAAGGTTCTGTTGTGCTTTAAGGTGCTCTTAGAATAGGGTTGGCTAAGTTTAATCACGTCAAATGGTGAATACTGTTCATGTGTATTCACGGTATATATGAAAGTATTTTGTTCATGGATGTTTTAAGCGATTGCATGCAGTTTGACATGCATAATAGATTGTACATAGTTCAGATGGGAATAGGCCTTATGATTATTGCTGCCATATTATTTAAGTATATAAGATTGTGTATATTTTCGTATGTAGTGCATTGTATAATTTTCATATCTTTAATATATGTGATATGTATTATGATTAAGGGATATGCCAGTAGCCATAAGGATAATGAAATAACGAAGATACAAACGCTTTTGTGATTATTTTTTCTATTCACCTAAAATGGCCTTAATTGGAGTCATTGATTTGCCTCTGCCATGTCGGTTATTATAAAGAAACTTTAGAAGTGTTGCTCCTTTAAATGACCCTACTTTTTCCTTGGTCTTAAAAGCCTTCCTCTTAATTTTTTATCGGAGGAAGAAAAGGAAGATAGATCCCTGATCATACTCCACTGGTATTCCTTTTTTTTTCTATACTTTACCTTTGCATAAATTTAATGATTGGACAGTTAGATTTTTGGTGATGCCTCTCCCCTCAGAACAAACGAGTGATTTGAGGTACAATGTTTGATAATGTTACAGTGTAAGGTCTTTCCTAGGCTAGAATGACGGAGGACATTTTTTTCTAGCTTGTTTTCAGTTTTCCGTGTTTCATAGTTTGCGCCTGCAATAGGCGTAGAAACGGCACCATTAACATCCACCTTCTTGATATAGTGCACCGAAACCAGGGCCTCCGTTTCAAAGCCAAGCCTCGCAGACTTTTCTGTGGTTTCCACTGAGCACTTCGTATACCCTGGTTCGGCCCATTGACCTTGTTTAGTACTACATCACTTCATTTCTCTGTGTCTCTGCCAGAGAAGGGTACAGTGCTGGCCAACTGTGCCATCAAGATTGAGGAAATAATCATATGTGAGACGTACGGAAGAAACAGATCAGATAATGTAAATTGGTTTTTCTTATGTAGAAGACAAACTCGCATATCATAACCGAGTGAAAACATTTAGGTATCGTTTGCCCTTCCTGAAATGTTAAGTTGAATCTATTACAAAATCTTTCTCTGACTTGAAAGAAATAAGGGAACGTAGTCGAAGTAGTGACTATGACAAAGGAGACAGTGCTTTGGCAGCTAGAGGCAATTACCGACTGTGTTGGGAACAATATATATACTCCTCTTACTCCCTGCCACACACACCTCTCTCTTGGCCATCACTTCGTATTCGATCAACCCTCCTTACACCATGTATATTGTCAAGCACATTCACACTCGCCACGTGCATGTTGTGTGTATGTAGCATAAGTAGGATGTCTTTGATTATTTGTCCAAACCATATCGGCAAACCATGAAAGCACAACGGAGACTGTCAGTGGGGAGAACAAAGCACGGCTAAAGATATCTCCGTGTAAGATAAGAGTCGGTTCATTTAGGTAGGTTTTTAAAATATGCCCCAGGATAATGTAGGGTATTTGATGACGGCAAACCACAGATTTGGTCAGCTTTCGACTTTAAAGTGTCTCTTAACCCCCACACTTTCCCTCATCATCAATCCCCTGTCCACTTGTGTTACGTGAAACTTAAGGATGTTCTTGCCTTTGATAATTTAGGGGGGAAATGTCAAAAAGGTAATTATTTTATTTAAGGGCGTAGCCGTAACTAACTCAATTTAGCTGCAATGCCCTCTGTCAAATAGTGAACAACTTGGGAGTACGATGTAAACATAACTGGTTGCGTTATGTGCTCGCTACACCACCTTCAGTTCTCCGTTTGCTTCAGTTATGTCGTATTATGCATATGCACTTTGATGTATGGCTAATATTCCTCTAAACAGGAGTCGAAAATGCCCAGGTGATGAGGACAGCTTTGTTTTAAGAAGTCAAAGGAGAAGCATTACGTCGTCTGGGAATTGTTCAGTGCGCTACAGAAAATCCTCTCAGTATATCGAAATCCCTCGAGCAGTTCGCGTTGGGTCTGCTGCTCCTTTCAGTGGCTCGGGTTGCGTCAACTGTGCTTGAGTGCTCCAGTTTTCCTAGGTTTTCAGCTCACCACACCACTAACCTGTAATCCGAACAGAAGCAGGTATTCCTAACTCCATATTGAAAGAGATCTCATTATTGCTGGAATCCACGAACATTGAGCAAATAATGTTCCTATAGGTCTTGATTTGATGAAAGCCAACATCTGGAGCCGATGGAATGTATTCCATGGTATGGAGAAAGGTTAGCACTTTTCCAGTTTCCAACCGTTGCCTCCAAGGAAGGCACTGTCTACGTCCCTTGGTTGCCTCGTTCGTAACCACACATACAAGTTTGAATGTGCATACAACACGCTAACCTCGTCATATCTGCATCAGCCTTGCCGCAAGACAGACGTGCCCGCTATGTGCTCCTTACACTTTGATAAACCAGGTCAGATTTCGTACCCCTTTTTACACCAGGTAATATGGACGTTCAAGTCCTTGATATTATGTTAGTTACGCGTAAGGACGAAGTGAGTTGATGGTGTTAAGTGATGAAATATTTAACCTCCGGGGACTTACATATGAGGAGATTAAATTTAAAGGACAACATTGACAAAACTGGAATTATCACAAGGGAAAGCAGTGGCATTGTGGCGAGCGTGTGTAGTCGTATATTGAAAGGTGATCTGGGTTTACTGAAATGGTTCACACACAGGGAGAAGATGCGTGAGGAAAGGGTTTTTATACGAGGGAGGAAAGACCAAGATAGATGAGTGAGGAAAGGAGTTACCTTGTCCAGGTCTTAGGCCAAGATCGTCTGCATTGTGTTAAATGAATGAGCTCGACGTGGTTTATAAGGACGAAGTGTTGTCAAGTGAATTCAATGAAGCCTTCGATCATGGTAAACCATGGAAATTTGTCGGTAAGACTTTTCTGTGGATGGTAAACTCTGGTTTCGGTGCATTATACATGATTGCCATAGAATATCTCTTGGGTTAGTCTTGGAAAGTCAGTTTCGTATTATTATTATTATGAACTTTCTTTGATTTTGTTAGCCATCCTTGTATCAGGAAGGATGGCTAAGCCTCCAAGGTAAATCCTTTCAGCTTTATTGCTTTTGGGAAGCAAAACTACAGGAAGGGTGATTTCCAGCCCTACCACTCCTGCTTCTCATACTCGTGCACATTTGGTTGGAAATAGGTGCATAGCATTCTTTTGCCTTTAGTCTCAGTAATTATGTTAATTATTCCATGGACAGTGTTGGTATAAGTAAGTATAGGTTGGTGAACGAAAGGTTGGTTCGAAAATTGAGACAAAGGGAAAGCGAGGTTTTGGTTCTTAGTGAGGGACTGTGATCGATTTTTGAACTAATGTACCTTTTGATTTCATGAAGTCCCTTAGAATGCCCCATACTTGGGCCAACGAGCAAACAAATGTATATATGATGGCGCAAAACTACTTGGGTTACCGCTTCATTCGACAATAAGAATAATTTTCCAGGTCGTCTGGTCACAGGAAAGTTGTCAAGATGACCCTCGTAAAAAAAAATTAGCCATAACTACGTTTAAAAAAAGATAATAATCAAAAGCTAAAGGAAAGATAAGGTGGTATTTTTACGTCATCATTCCCAAGATATTTCTCGTATATCGCAATGATACATATTGGTGGGATGTAAGCGTGGCACAAATGAATTCAGTGGCCTCCCGGGAAATCCGGACGACTTAGTAAGTCTAACGATAAAAATAAATGATCCATGTTGGTTTAATAGACCCGAACGCTTACTTGTATAAAACCTTACTTTTTTGGCTGTTAGGTGTTTTTGTAATCCATCAGTCATTTATATCAAGACATTTATATACAGTTGATGCTGGCAAGGAACTAAGGCGCTCTAGGAATTTGCCAAGAAGGTATATATGATGATGCAAATTCGCCTGAGAGTCAACAGAAGATGCTTGAAAATTGTACATCAGACACCACCATTAAAATAGCAACCGTTTATGAAAGAGCTTCTTCAGTGCATCACTGAAATTTCCAAAATTTCTAAGACTAATTACATTATCATTTTCTTTTTCTTACCATCATTAAAGAATATATATACTTTTATCATTGTGAAAACCGCCCTGTTTAAAAACCAAAAATCAGTGGGTACTGGTATGTTCTTTATGTACTCAAATTTTTGAAAAGTTTTTACCCCTCAAAATTATGGAATGAATTTTAGATTTGAATTAGTTGTTGGATTGAATGCCATACTATGCCGTCAGACTTTTACCATCGAATAATCTGTCTGGAAAGGTAAGGCAAAAGCAGGAGAGTAGTCTGGAAATTTGGTGAGGAGGTAGGGTGTTGGATGTTGCCCAGAAAAGTGATATATAAGAACACATTGTAAGTTATGGAAGTTTGTGCTTTTAGGTTAAATAACATCTGAATTCAATCATCGTAACAACTGGGTATCAATGACTGAATCCAAGATTCAAATAGAAGCAAGTTTTTTATAAGATTGGCGGCCACTTTTGTGAGAAAATAAGTGTATATAAACATCAGACTGCTGATGGCAGTAATCAAATGAGTTTTATTCAATGAAACAAATCGGTTTGTTTTTCTAATTAGAATTCAATTTCATTGTCCTAAACCTTTGCATTGTGTTGGGAAGGTGGTGAAGCTGTTTTTTGTTTCATTGGTCACTCGTATACTGTAACTTAAGTATACATAAATGATTTAAGCTTTCCTTTTGGGATAGTTAAAGGACTAGGGCAGTTGTAAGAATATATCAGTCATCCTTAATATTAGTAAGTTTATTGTATAGCTCAAATGGGAGGGAAGGGGAACTGCCTCTTAATGCCACTCCTTGGGCATAAGGTAATTAAAAGCGATACAACAGTTCATCCTCTAAATATTTAAGCATGCTCACAAATTTTGAAAAAAATCATGATAAACACAAACTTGAAACTATGCCTTGAAAATGTTCGATTCATTGCACCAGTTTCCTTAAAAGGTTCCTTATCTCGCAAAAGTTCAAAATTCAATGAACGATGTGTGTTTTACGTATAACTGATTTATATTCGAGTGTTTTTTTGGTTTACGAAACACCCATATCCAAAGAGAATTTTCTGACATGAATACTTTTTTTTGTCAAAAGTTCAAAATGTATGGAAAACAATCATTTGATTATTTAAAGCATATATCGGTGTATCTGATGTGTATATGAGTTTGCGATTGCACGAACGATTATTCTTCATTACATATTTTACTCTTGTGTGAGCAAGTTGTTCAAAGGAATATGACTAATATACCTTTGAGAACGCCCAACATACTGGGAGAAGTAACTCGGATTTTAATTTCCAATCACTAATTATCAATTTCCACACTCGGTGTGTTTAAGGTCCACGATCGAATTATGGATTTTGTGATTATCATTAGTAGTTTTTTACCCCTCATACAGAAAATAGCCTCGGAAATTGTACAAAATAAGCACCATAGTAGTGTTCGAAAAACCAGATAGGTAAACACCATTTATCCCTATTTGCTAATTCAGAACATGGGTATTTTTTATTTCTATTACAGATTAAAATAATACTAAAGACACCAATGCGGAAAAAAATATGTATAATGTGTGCAAATATTGTACAAACCATTATGGAACGAATAGCACCAATTTTATTCGCTACTGATTTTGTGCGTCAGAAGTGAGAACTGCTGGCCGTGTACGCTGGCGGTGGGTGTGGGTGTGTGCGCCACAGTGACAACTTTGGCAGCAAGTTAGGAAGAAGTCAACTCTGGGAAGAGTATTTAGGTCATAGTACAGAAGTGAAAGAGATAAGAAGGTGAGAGTCTATCTTTGCCTCGTGTCGCTAATTAGCCGTAGATACTGGGTCTGTTTTAGCTTGGTATCACTGTTGAGCTGTGGATGGTGAGTGTTTACCTCTTGCAGTGCTAGTGTAAATACGTGAACTGTCGCTATTGACTATATTAGAAATGACCATATTTTTGGCTAAGATTGAATAAGTGCCGGGTTACTAATAGGCGTTTTTAACCTGCTTTTTCTCCAGCAGTTTTGACTGATATTGAACAAGGTCGGGTGTACGAATATACGCACATGATTTTCTTTTATGTTGAATGTTTCTTGGGGAGAGTAATGCATCCTCGGTTAGGTCACTGGTCCGCCGGCAGTTATTTGATATGTTCCGCAGTTATTTATGTTGATTGGTGTTACCCCATAGCGACACTAGGTGTTACCCCACAGCCACGCTAGGTTAGGTGTTACCCCATAGCGACGCTAGTTTAGGTGTTACCTCGCAGCCATGCTTGGTTGGTGTTACCTCGCAGCCATACTAGGGTTAGTTGCTACCCCACAGCCACACTAGGTTAGATGTTACCCCCCAGCCACGCTAGGTTAGATGTTACCCACCAGCCAAACTTGGGTAGTTGTTACCCCATAGCCACATTAGTTTATGAATACTGATGAGCTTTATTATTCAATTATGTTATATTAGAATTGCTTAAAGAAATGTTCTTTTTTTATCTCTCTACAACTCATAAGTGAGCAGAGCTCTGATGAGAAATATGGAGTTTGATAATGTAAAGCAGTGAAAAATTTATGAAAATCTTTAGAGGGTATGGAGGCCTCACTGAACTTTTTGTAGGTTTAGCATTTATGATACTCAGTGCTATTTTAAAAATGTTATTATGGTCTGCTGTTGTGCACTTGGTTAGGCCGTGTGTGTGGTAAAAGTATGTTTTAATTAGTCTGATCAGAATGTTTGTCATATTGCTATTTAGCATTTTATTTTTTATACTTTTAATCATTCACAAGTAAATGTCCCTGAATTTTCGTATCAGAAGTCGAATAGTCTTGATTTTAACATACATGGCTACAGCAGCAGTGGGATGAAAAGACGAGACTGCAGTGATGACATATATGAATTACTGTGAAAATAAGGTATGGTATATGTCACCCAAATAGAAAGCTGAATAAGGGTTTCATAATTTTGATTTTTATAGATTTTCATTATTTTATAATCGGATTACCTTGATTTTTGTTGCCCTGCCCATTTAAGAATTTGTCACTTATTGTCCTATGAACAGGAGAAAAAGGAATTCAAACTACTTTGAGTACACACACAGTGTACACTGTCAACTGACAACTTTTATTGGTATTTGAAAGGTAATGGTAGGGCAGTACTAAACTTGCCTTTTACCAATATTTATGTGTAGTTATGTTTATTAGTGTTTGAAAGGTACTGGTAGGGCAGTACTAAACTTGCATTTTCTAATATTTATGTAGTAGTTGCTCTATAAGTTCTTGTTTAGATCATTGGTGTCAACAGTCTGAATAGTGGATTGGAATTCTGCCGGGCGGCCAATAATAAGTCTCCAAAATTGTACCCTTATTACCAAAACTGTAAGCCTTCCTAAAGATGAGATAAAGTTAGGTTATGTGTCATAAATGTAAATATGAGTAAACAGAAATTTCTTATTTGCAGCTTTTTTGAATAAGTATTGAGAGCAAAGGTAACCCTGTTCACATTCCAATTAGTTACAGTATAGTGGAATTTGAAGTGATCTAACTGGTTACTTTTTATGTGCAATTGTTTATGTGGTAATTCTTCCAGTCTATTCATTATTATTGTCATTGGAATTAACAAATGGTAAGCCTTGCAATTTTCTGACCTTGTTTGTATGATAAGCTTTGTACCTTTTATGAATGTTTTTCATTATAGGTTGTGCAAGATGAATTACTTGCCCCTCGCACTTGGAATGGCTAGGAGAGTGAGGTGAGTTGGTATTAGTTTAAGTTCAAGTATGAAAAAAAGTTTTAGTAGTTTTAATATGATGGAAGATCGCAGAAACTTCACACTGATATTGGTGATAGACAGCCCAATTATGTATTTATATGAATCTATGTTATGGAGACCCCTTACTAAATGGAATGACCTTCGATAATGCAGATGAATATTTAGTTGAAAAATAACAATTGATCATGGCTGAAGTAGAATTAATTTTTTTTTCCGTTTTTAACAGAATATAGCGATTAGTGTAGTAATTTCATACTTGAGCTCATAGTGTCATTAGAATGAGTTTTGCATCCATATGAAAACATTTTTTCAATATAGCTTTTAACCCTTGACCCAGTCTGGCTGTTTTAAAATTTTCTACTTGTTGAATTATAAGGTTGTTTTTCCTTTTAGGACCTGTCCAATGTATTTCAGATACCATTATAGATAGGTCAAGATTGAGCGCAATATGATGCATTGATTTTGGTATATTGCATGTGCCTAAGTTACTCCCATATTTTTTTGTATGTTGTGAGCCATCACAATACATTGCTAGTCCAGCTGGCTACACAGTTTACCCAATAGATGCTATACATGCTATGCTGCCTAAACCATGATGTCCACCACATTACTTCACTGATGGTACTCAAAGTCTAAATTCATATGATTTGCTACTTGTATAATTCTACACTTGTCCCAATGTGTGCCTGTCACAAGTATGCCTAAGCATCCAGTAAGTACAGCTTTTACAAGTGCACCCATCAAAATGGGAAGAAAGACCTTTATATCAAAAGAAAAAGTGGAAGTAGTAGATGAACTTGACCATGGGTCCAGTAGTCCATATTATTGTTAAAAAAAACAAAAACACTAAAGTAGGTAGCTTCACTTGGTCCAATGCAGTAACTCTTATGTGCATCCAGTTCCTTGATGCACCATTTTTGTTAGAGCTTTGTGAACCTGTCATGATGTATCATTATTTTCCTGAAGAAGACTTTTTTGAAATTAGTTGAAAAATACGTTCTTGACTTGCTTTCGTTTACCTTTGAGATTAGTTGAAGAATAGATATTTGACATTTGACCACTGCAAGGTTAAATGTGTATGTGCCTTAGAGGATTAGAGAAGTGGTCGGAAAAGTGCCTTAACTAGATTGTGGAGATTCTGCACAGGTAGCACTTTGAAGTAGCAAGATGAAATAGATGAGTATAATGAAATAATTGTAGGTAGCTTATGCTTTAGTTTAGCTCTTGTAATGCCATGATTTATGTTGTGAATGGTGATTATTATTGAAGCTTGAAGATTATGTAGTCCTTCTGTGAACAGGTGTTGATGAAGTTGTTTGCCTTGTTTAGTGTCAGATTCCAGGGATGGAGAAGACTCTACACAGATGGGCTTCAGAGAGGCTCAGCATCATTGACACAAGTTAGACAGTTGTATATGGATGTGCAGGATGATTCTCCTCCAAAGAAAATAAGAGATGGTAATATATTTTCCCATCTGTAGCTTGTATGTCCTTATTCTTAGATGTGTTGACTTGTTGAGAATATTTTAATGAAAATAAGGATAGAAAAGCTGATGTATTTAACCTCATATTTGTCCCTTATTCCTTCATTCCCAACATTTCAACTTTATCCTTCTTTCATTACTATTTTCCTCCAGCACTGGAGATTCACATGAAACTTAATTCTCTCCTGAACAACCCTACCATGTGTATAAGCCTACTTCTTCAGTTCCAGATCTGTCCATGGCTGATCAGTGACCCTGTGTCAGAGATGATGTAAACACAGAAGCAACAAACAAATTAAATGCCCCTGGAATAATTACTGATACAATATTTGGATTAAAACTCTGACTGGTACTTACTTAGTGGATTTAGCCAAGAAAGAGATTCCCTTAGAATCCCCAACAAAAAGTTCATTTGCTCCATCTTATACTGACTGGTACTTACTTAGTGGATTTAGCCAAGAAAAAGATTCCCTTAGAATCCCCAACAAAAAGTTCATTTGCTCCATCTTATACTCCACCTCTCCTTCCTGGTCATCCACCCTCTCAAAAGCAAATATAACAAAGCTGCAAAATAGCCCTTAGAACAATCACTGGCTGCTTGGCAAACACAGACATATTTCTAAAATTGTTTCCAGAAGTGGTGCTTCAACTTTGAAAAGTGAGATTCATAAAGAACTTGGCTCATTTCTACTATCCAGTGGTGGATAATGTACAAGATAAAGTTATGAGTAAATACACTAGTAAATCTCTTTGCTGAGTTGAAGAAATTTTAATTCCAGGGATGAATTCCCCTCTCATCCTGATCTCAAGTTTTGTTTGTCATTCAAAAGACACTTGCATGATTTTTCTCTGCCATAAGGCAATTGAATAACCTGTTGGCCGATTACAGCTTTCTCTCTGGATATAAACCCTTTTTGCATATACTCTTGGTATGTACTTATGTACATACCTATTGCAACTCCTGTTTCCTCCCATTGCCCTTCATCTTTTTTTTCTATGTTGCATCTACAACCATTTGGACACGTCAGCCTTTAAGGAGTCCCTTTATGGCTACCTCACTCCTGTGAAAGAGAACAAGTATGAAAGGAAAGAGAAAAACCTCATTGTTTGCAGTATATCTGGTAAGTGATTATTTATACTTGGAACTGTATTGAGATAATATGAAATAACTACATGAAATATGAAATTTTTATTCCAGTAATACAAAACCTAAAAGAAACAGTTGGAGCAGCAAAGAGTTTCCATCAGGAACAGGATCGCAGTTCTTTGTTAGAACTGTTGCCGGCATCCCAAGATGAACTGCCCTCCCGTACCATGAAGGTAAATGCTCATCACTGAGTCAGTATCACTTGTACTGTATCCAGCTGCACAGTGGTCCATGTAAGGTTTACAAAAGACAGTTTGACAGTGTAGTAACTACAGTAATTGTGTAAACTGATTTCAATGAATGATTTTAAGTTGTATGTGATAGTAAATATCATCTGTGTTTGTAAGAACAAAAGATATATCAACAT
>JAUTXX010061305.1:344-17504 GCA_032273605.1 Panulirus laevicauda
GCCCCCCCCCCCCCTTGCCTCCGTGACCTCCTGAAGCTGGACTCCATGTCCACTTGCCGGTGAGTTGCCCTACCAACCCTGATCAATGGCTTTACGTCGACCTAACCAATGGCTCGACGACCCTCTTAACATAGGCTTGCCGTCCACCCATCGCGGACCCGACGACTTCCTGCCGGTACCCAAGACCCGACAACCTCCTTACAGGGTCTAGATGATACCTACCAGTGTAAACGACTACACACATACCAGTGAACCATCGACCAACCATCAGTTACCTGACCACCATTTACAAGCACCACAATGACCAGCTACCACTGTCCAGACGACCATCTACCAGCATCCAGACGACCAACCTCTACCAGTGTCCAGACGACCATCTACCAGCATCCAGACGACCAACCTCTGCCAGTGTCCAGGCCTTTACTTACCAGCACCTTAACAACAGGTGACCAACACCTCGACAACCAAATCCTGGTCCCTCAATGACCGACCAACGTCCTAATGACCACCCACTAGTACTTTGATGACAACTGATAAAAAGCCTCATCCACCACCTAAGAGTACTTCACCGACCACTTACACCGACCTAATTCATCAACCCTGACGGTAGAGACTGCCCACAGCTACTGTCCAAAGCCTGCTCGAAATCTGTAAACAACATCCAATAACCTTTAGAACGTTAAACGTCTCCTACATTAGAGAATGATAATACAAAGCAATTGCAATGTAAATCCATCATATGAGACTTAGGTTCAGATCTAACAACCAGCAGCTTGGAACTCTCTGTAGTAGAGGTGGTCAGAGGCGGCCGGTATAAGCAAGGTCATGCCACACGCACCACCAAACCTTTACAACATAATCATTCGTCATAATTCTGGCGATGTGCATAAGTGACACCGTAAATGTCGAATATTGGCGGTATGTAAAGCTTTGCCTCGTAAAACTGAAATCGCTTCATCTTATGATCCGGAGAATTACAAACGACCTTGGCGATGGTGACTGGCAAGCACACGATTCCTCTTCAGTCCATCAGAACACACTCACCGCCTCCCTGGCCACACTTCTCATCACTGTTTCTCTTTTTTTCTCTATCGCTGGCCACTCGCTTCACTGACCGCAATTACGCTATGTCCGCCGGTACCAACTTCCCAGAAAACTTATTTTTCATCTTCTTTGATCGACTTAGTGAAGACGGGGCCCGGGGTGAGGCGGCGGTGGAAGGTGATGGTCGGCTCCTGCCGTGTGTGGCTCTTGCCACTCACAACGTCTTAATATGTAGAGCGTCTCGCGGTAACCTGCACACATACACACTGCCGCAGTAAAAGTGGAAAATTTACTTTTTCCTTATCTTTTTTTCTTTATCATCTATGTGTTTATCGTGCTATTCCTCGTGTGAGGATGACCAGTTTTTCCTTCAGCAAGGACAACTGATCCCTGCCAAGCCCTGGCTACACACGGGGAGCATATAGCACTGATCATGATTGTCTGGCACTACGTCACCATGTGACATCTGCACTGATACTACCTCAAGTTATCTTTACACTTTAAACGTAAGTCTGGTTAACATTAGGCTCTTTAACATGAGGACAGATGATAATGTGAGTCAGGTTAACTTAAGGCTAGTTAATGTGAGGATAGTTAATGTGACTGTGGTTAATGTGCGGATGTTTGATATGAGTCTGATTAATGTGACTCTGGTTCATGTGCCTCTGATTAATGTGACTCTGGTTCATGTGCCTCTGATTAATGTGACTCTGGTTAACACGAGGCTGGGACCCGTGCCTGGATGCTCTCACTTTCATACTCTAAAAGTCAAAGTGTTTTCTCTGCCTCGGACCCCACGGTGCATGCACTCTACCCCTCCAGGCAGCTCACTGGCAACATACCAGATATGGAAATGTTTACGAAACGATAAATGCCTCAGTCTCACTGAGGAATAACCTACAGAAATGCATCACTTGCAGCATGTCATCTTACTACAATGAATATGTATAAATCTGGAAAAGTCCGAAGAAAAATATTCGTACCAACAGTTGCACAATAAAACGTGACCCTAATATAAAGCGTGACACACACACACACACACACACACACACACACACATACACACACACACACACACACACACACACACACACATACACACAAACACACACACACACACAAATTGACATATATCCAACAATTAGCAACGTTCCGTGCACGAAATTTGAAGGAAAACACAAAGACCACATAAAAGTAACGGAAGTATAATGTCATTCCTCTTCAGAAAACCTTGTTTTTTGTGATTAAACAAAATGTATATGAATCATCCTCTTCACAAGATAAGAAACTTGAGACGTCATCATCAGGCAGCAGATGTAACCAGCACAACTAACGATGACACTTCCTCTTTTCATTAACATCAACAGATGAGTTTTGTGTTGGACCATCCCTACGTCATCGTTCGTAAGTCTTTACAAACACTGGTGTACTCCTCCGTTATACAAAGTTGTCATATTTCCTGACTGTTGTGAGAGACAATACAGGACATGTAGCCACTGGTGGGTTTATAACGAGCAAATGATCGCCTTATTGGAGCCACTAAAGCCACTAACGTCCCTTCTCTTAATGCAATATCAGTTAAGTACGTATTTACATAATGAATATTCACCCTGTATCAGTGAGATTATATCGACAATAATTATCCCTCATTAAGCTAACGCTTCACTGATTGGCGTCACATAACACCAACAAGGTGCCTTACCATACTGCCGCTGGCTGCCCAGGGTGGCAGCATTGTGTAGTAATGAGTGTGGGACAAACGGAATCCAGCATGTTTACATCAGTTTACATGAGATAGACAGACTATAGGAGGCCTCATTAGCCCACTACTGTGTTGTCTGGTTAAATTTCCTTTTTTTAATTTGACAAGAAAATGTAAATCCGCTGCTGCACATTAGCCTCCTTGTGTCCCCGTCACCGCTGTTGTTTATACAGTTTACTTCTGGCGTTTTTATGATATTTGTCTAAACTATTTCTAAAGGTATTTATAGTGTTAGCATTCACTACGTCTGACGATAGTTTATTCCAGTGCTCAACACACCTATAGGAAAAGAAGCTTTTTCCCACATCCATACTACATCTTTTAGCTTTTAGTTATATCCCATTTGTCCTGGTAACCGTATTTTCTTGTATTTCCAGAAGTTGTTTGAGATTTACTTTATCGAACCTGTTCAGAATTTTGAACACTTGGATTAAGTCGCCGCGACATTTACGTAAAATGAATAAGTCTACCCAGGCCAGTGATGGAACCTCGCGAGGCCAGCGACACATACTAGAATAGAGATGACGTTTCACCTTACATCCTCCCTCTCCAGCCCTACAGCTACAAAACTAACTCCTGACATTACCTCTTCCCTCCCCGGCACCCGCACCTCGCTAGTTTTGGGTCAATATCTGAACTTATCTCCTTTCTTTTCCACACCCATGCCCTAGAGCCACACGGTCAACAGCTGACCTTGTCTACTCCCTCCCCGTCACTTGTTTCCCAGGATCGGCATCTGACATATTCTCCCTCTTTGGTACCTCTACTGCCACGAGATCAACGCCTGACTTAATCTTCTCTCTCCTCACTTGTTCTATAGGGTCAACATCTAACCTTATACCTACCCTCTCCGGCACCCGTGCCCTAGGGTCAACAGTTGACCTCATCTCCTCCCTCCTGAGCACCAGTATCCTAGGATCACCCTTATCTCCTCCCTCCCTGGTACTGATGCCTAAGGGCCAACATTTGACCACATATCTACCCTACCCGACACCCGTGCCCTAGGGTCAACATCTGACTTCATCTTCTTCAGCACCCGTGCTATACTAGTACGGGCACAACACCTGACCTTATCTCCTGCCTTCTCGGCACTCGTGCCCTATTGTCAACGTCCAACCTCATCTTCTCACTCCCAGGCATCTGTGTCCCAGAGCCAGCATCTGACCTTACCTCTTTCCTCCCCGACACCACCTGACCTTATATCTTCCCTCCTCGGGGTCACGCACCGCCAGCATTAACCAGCAACACGTTGGAGATAGCTATATAGTGTAGCTCAAATGCTTAACACCACAATGTGCCACCTGCTGATTCTTGTTACAAAGCAATACAAAGGATTACAAACAGCAGTAGAAGAGACCAGAGTCAGAGACAAGTGTACTAAGAGAAGTAAAGCAGGCAGATAACTGAAGGAGAAATGCCTGTAAACTTTATTTTTAGTTAAGGAGACGCAAATTATGAGAGTCGTTGATTTAAGCCAACACTTGCACGTAGCTATTTTATCATTTTCAACTACTGTAATTGTTAAGTCATTCCATATATCTAGAATCCTGTAGAAGTGGCAGTCATACATATTTGCACTCGAGTTTGTATCGATTATTTTGTGTAATAAAAGACAAATCTACCCTTAATTAGTCTTCTCAATCAAGATCATCAAAGCCTTGTGTTAATTTTAAATACCTGTATCAAGTTTCCTCTTAACCTTATTTTTCATCTAAGTTAAACAAGTGTAAGTTGTTGGTATGGCTCGTATAGGACATATTTCTTAGTCTGGGTATCACATTACTCTCTGTTCTGTAGAGTTTTTTCAAGTACGGAGTCCAAAACTGAACACAGTTTTCAAGGCAGTGGCGTACCAGTAAACTGCAGAGAATGAATACTAGTTTCTTATTCTACAGTATGATATCCCTGTGTATGAATCCCACTTAATTTTCTTTTTCCATAGTTACTATTTTTATGCTCAACTTACCTCATAAAGGAGGTCACTACAAGTAATTGTTTTCCCTTCTCTATCTATTCTAACTCAACAAAACTCGCACTCTAGCTTGCTCTCACGTTTTCACTACCGATGTGTTAGAGTTTACACTTATCGATACCAAAATTCACCGGCGCCTGTGAAGCCAGTCTATCAGTTTGTGTACGTCCGTCTGTAGTTGTAGACGTCCACCACCTGTTGTAGCCTTATCTTGTGATCATTTTGACATCACACAACGTAGAGCAACATCAGTGTCACCAACATATGTGAGGAAGAGAACATGTTTTGCAAGATACCTTCCATAACTTTACCAACTACGTCCATGACGCTGATTTAAGATCGGTCAATTATTCTGTCACGACCTGTATATCAAAGCCCTGGTAAGATTATAACTCCCTACGACGGTGACAATCTTGATTTCTAGCATGCTGAAGCATTTTGAAAAAAAAAATCATTATTACTGAAAATACGTCAGGATAACCTACTACTGCTAACGTCAACGTGTGACCTTATATCACTCCGAATAACGACCTGAACTCCAGGGCTCCGGACCTTCACCCTTGTGAACTGATGACCACTGACCATGTTCCTTATGGCTCAGGCAGGTCTTACTGTGTTCACTAAGGCGCTTGACACGTTCCCTCAGCTGAGACAAGTGAAACATGTAATCAGAACAACAAAATAATGGAACAATGAAGACTATACACATTACCTTCTTTAATACCACAGATGTTCCTGGATGCTTCAGGCCGACACGTTGCCCTGTTGTATGATATCCCGATTCTTCTTAATTTGTCAAACTCTCAAAGAAAATGTAAACTTTACCAACACTTCTTATTTCCATGACATTTCGTAGTTATGGTTTCCTAAACTTTCTCTCACAAATTCTCTGAAAATAAAATCCAAAACCCGGATCCCCATAAATGTAGAATTCCTTTCCATGCTGTTAGTAATGATAGGCCGTTACTGTCGTTTGAGAGTGAATAACTGTTGGACAAAAATCGGACAGACAGACGGACAGAGAACCAGTCAAACAGACAGTAATATTGTCAACCAAATTTTACAAAATATGTGTCAGTTCATTCAAATATCCTCATTCAGTTTGTCCACATCCAGCCCCCTATATCTATACTGTACGTCTTCAATGTGTTAAAGTAAGAACTTCCACACTTGAAATAATGCCTCTTACATTGGAAATTTAGACGCTACTAGGAAATAACATGTAACGCTGTGAACGTCCATAGTTGCTGGTGAACGATCGGAGAACATTAGAAATGGATGAACCGAGTAGGGAAAAAATGAAGATAGAGTTGAGATTAAAAGTAGACCAAGTGATACGATGGACATGCGTCGGTTGATACAAAGTAAACCATAAACGCTGGAAAAGCCACGAAATTTGTTGACAGAATTATAACGGTGAATCTAGAGGTAGGAAATGGGAGGCATGAAGCTTCTTCACACAAGAGGGAACTGTACTTGTCTGGTGACGCTATTACTGAAAACCGGTAATTGAGAATGGGTCGATCGTATTCCTGACTGCCACTAAAGAAAACGGTAAGAACACAAGCTATATTGATCTTAATTAGAAACTAAAAGTTTGAACAACGAACAACTAACATATGGAGGAAAACAAAGTTATGTTTCATGAAAATAAGCTTATTTAATGAAACAGTAACACCACTGGGTCAGTGACCTACTTCCTCCTCTATCTAACGATTGATCTTTTAATCTTATGTACTTTTTTAAAATCAATATGAAATACATTCTTTATAAACTCTATAGATTTGTTCGATGATTTTATCAGTAGCCTACCACCAGCCTCCACCCCGCTCCGCCCCATCCCGCCCCGACTAGCAACCGGGTCTGGAACTGGGGCCGGACCACTTAGGCTGACGAATTCTAAAGTTTGTTTAAAAAACAATTGACCTGACAATTTTGGTTTTAGATATTGGGATTCAATGATTCATATCAGTCAATAAGAATTTTATGGCAATTTGATTGTGTGATGGATGGAGGAAAACAAAGGTTTCCGTTAAAAGTCCAGAAATCTATTGTTATCAAAGTGATGTGTGTTTGAAGAGAAGAACGTTCTCTGGGGAGTAGCACAAGGAACGGTGTTAGCTTCAGTAGTGTTTGTGATAACGATGCCAGACATCATGGCAGATGTACAGGAAAGTATGTTCTACAAATGACATTATAGTGAGGACAATGATAAGATCAGAGGAAGACAAAAAGTAAAATGGAAAAGATCTGTTCGCAATATACAAATGGGATAAACAAAATGTTATGGAACTTTATTGAAGAAAACTCTAAGACAGTTAGTCAGGGCGACTCTCCGCAAAGACCTAATAGGGAAACACGTAATGTGAAGGAATCGTCAAAGATGATGGGATTATAAAAAATGAGAAACTTGAATTCAAGATACATATTGATAAGGCAATAGTATCAAGCCAATTACTAAATGATATGATAATGATAAATTTCGCGACGAAGGAAAAAATACTAATGATAATGTTCAATATAAAACCAAATGAATAAAACTGTGTCACCAGTCAAGCATATGGAAATAAAATAGAGAAGTTTTACAAAGGATTACAAAGTCTATATTTAAGCAGCTTTATTGTCCTGCTTTAAAGTACTCTGAGGTAAATCATCCCACATGTTAAGAGACCGCTTCATCCTCAGCAAAACATTTGCTCACAAGTTTGCATCCATTACCATGAAAGAAATCAGAGAACGTTAACATTATGTAGCTTTTAGATAGAAAATATCTGAGCCTTTGATTATTTTGAGTACTTTTATTACCTCTTACTCATCTTCTTTTCTTAAGCTAGATACGTTTAAGTCGTTTAGCCGGCTCTCATATGATTTTTTCGCATGATCGATTTCATCTTTGTAGCTCAGCACAATACACTTTCTATTGTGTCTATGACTTTTTATCAAATAGAATGACCACACTGAACACAATATTCGAGGCGGGAGGGTATCAGTGAGCTGTTAAGAGTAAGGATAATTTCCTTAGATATAGAAAGCTCTGCCCATTATTTCCATGCACTGCTTACTTAGCTTTAGGTAACTTGAGATTATTCCATCTAAGTCCTTTTCCTACTTTACCTTTCGTACCTCAACAAATTAGTTGTGTAGCTTACCTTTTTTTTCATTACCAATTTATAAAACTTCGCACATATCGAAATTAAAGCTCACTTACAAACTGTTAGCTCAGTCCATCAGCATACTTATGTCAGTTAGAAGCTGTAAATTTCAATTTACGAAGCATATGCATTTCCCAGTTTAATATCGTCTGCGAATTTTGATATCTTACATTTCAGTCAATTATCTATATCAACGATGAAATGAGAAAAAGAACGAGACCCAAGACTGATTCCTGTGGCACACCATATGCTGTGCGCAGCCACTCTTAGGTTTGGCCTTTAATCACCATCCTTCATCTACGGTCAATCAGCCATTTTTCTAACTACGTCAAGACAACCCCATCTATACTATATGGAAATCCAAGAAGACGTCATTTGCTTTAATTTAATAATTCATGTTGGTTATAACATGAAAGAAATAAAGTGAATATGTTATACATGAATTCCTTCGTCGAAAACCATTCTGAGAATTATCTATGATTTACGGATTTTCTTGAATGATGGTTCCCATAAGCTTACTAACTACAAACCTCAAGCCTATTTGGTGATAATTTCCATGTATGCACTTGTTACCTATTTTGAATATTTATTCCACATCAGCAAACTCCCAATTCTTTGGAACTTTCCCTGTGGCGAGTGATATTCAAAAAAGCTGCCGAAGATTAAACTGTCTCATTTTCCTCTTCCTTCATTGTCTTAGGATGAAATAGCTCAGCACCAGCTGCAGGACTGATGTATATTCCATCTAGTGCTAGTATGTCAATAAGGGTAATAATATTCTCTTCAATTAGGAATGGAATTAGATTGTGTCTACAATAGCAAATACAGATGCAAAAACATAAAAGAAAATTTTTTTAAGATCTTTGCCTTTGCTTTATTGTTCCCGTTAATAATGGGCCAATTATCTGGGTAGTGACTCTTGCTTCTAATATAACCATGCCGGCCACAGGGTTTCTTCAGGTATTTTCAGCAATATGCGTTTCGTACGAGCACATATTGTCATCAATAGAATTCTTAATTCTTCTATGCAGATTTGCATATATTGGTTATCGTTCTTTTTGAAAAAATGATGTGCTACTTACACAGCGGTCATTTTTTTATTTCATTCTTCCAGCATTTTGACTTAGTTTTGGAAAATATTCATCTGATGCACACTGGCGCACATGTTCCCTCTACTACTCTGAAAGCTTTACTGAAGTTTTTCCAGGCTATGTCCATTATCATTTTCATTCATGATATCATCGCTAATGTCCTTATCAAGAGCAATGGGAAGACAGTTAGAATTTAAAAAGCTAAAATCTGGTGTTTTTCGCAGCTTCCATTTTGATATTACAGTCGATCTTTAAAGTTATTACACAAGTAGTTAGTCAGTGATCACTTGCATCAAACTTTTCTCTATTTTCAGCAGCATAGGCAAGATCCTCATTGGTATTTAGAAGTAAATTGAATATGTGCAGCTGAATGTACTGACCACCAATATGTACAGCACCTGCTGCTAAGTGCAATGACCACAGTGTGTAGAGCACCAGCTGCTGAGTGTACCGACCACCAGTGTGTAGAACACCAGCTGCTAAATGTACTTACTGGTCACCACTGTGTGCAGCACCACCTGAATGTACTAACCACCAGTGAGCACAGCAACTGCTGCTAAGTGTACTCGCCACCAGTATAAACAACTCCAGCTGCTGTGTGAACTGACCACCAGTATGTACAGCCACAGATGCTGAGTGTACTGCTACCAGTGTGTACAACTCTAGCTGCTTAGTGTAATGAACATCAGTGTGTTCAGCGTCAGATGCTGAATGTAGTGACCACCATTGTGTCCATCACAAGCTGCTGAGTTTACCGACCAACAATGTAAACAGCACCTGTTCCTGACTGTACTAACGAAATATTGAGTTTGTTGACTGTAAGTGTACACAACACCTGCTGCTGAGTGTTTTGATTAACAAGGTGTACAGCAGCAATTTCAAAATTTACTGATTGCTTGTGTACAATTTCTACTGAGCATATTGATCGGTAAGGTGAGCAGTATCATATAAGTAAACTGACCATCTCAATGTACATATAATACCAGCTGAGTACACTAACCACCATTGAATACACTATTAGCTGAGTATTCTGACCGCCAATATGTAAACCACATTCTAAATATAGTAACCCCAAGTGTGCAGTGTAACAGCTCTGTATCGTGATCGTTAGTTAGTAGAGTACCATGTAAGTGTGCTGACCCCTGTGTATAGTATACTAGCTGAGAATAATACCATCAGCGAGTGGTATAGTGGTATAGTGACCATCAGTGTGGAAGGTTATAGATGGGTAAGTTATACATATATCAAGTTATACATATATCAAGAGTTGCTATCATCTGTCTGTATGCTAACCAGAACGCCATCAGTAATGAAGAAATGGAGGAAGATGCCTGAATAGCTGATAAAACCATACTGAGGGTAAACAATGACAGTAATATGTACAGAGTCAGCAGATTCAGTTTACAGTGCATTTATAAAGACCAGTTGATACATTAGCAGTGGTTTCTGCAGCTGTTCCACTGGTGAGCAGCCATACGAAGGCTTAACTATAGCGTCTGCACTTCAATAAGCTGAGGCCTGGTGTCGTTCCACTGGGACGTGGAAACAGTTGGACACAAGCATACCTTAGCTTGCGTGCACTTAAAGCCTTAATGATTAGAGACCACGCTCATCTACCTAATACTAAGACACTGAGTCTGGCAGTAATTGTACATTGTGTGGCAGTCCTGGACCTTCGATGGGAATATCCTATGGAGTCGTTACGCTGCTCCCACTGTGCAGTAGTCAACTGTGAGCTCCATTTCCTCATCATATGAGCATTAGATTCCCTCTCACGTTTGTAGTGGCTTGGAGCCGGCATGTATAAGGGTTGTCCATTAGCTGGATATGTGGGTACATAATTAGGAGAGGTCGAGGACCCTCCAGTCGGACACGGCTATTACTGCTAGATCGCTGCTGATTTTCTTACTGAAAAATGTGTTGTTGATATTGTTGTCTTTAACACTGTTACAGAACTGATAGTGGTGTGAATGTTGGGGGTTTGATTGTGACAGTAGTGTAGTGTGTGACTGGTGACTGTAACACAAGACTGTGAGGAACCCTCGGGTCAGAACAAATAAACCTGTTTACTTTGTTAAAGATCTTGTATGTGCACATAGTTATATACCCCAGACCCATCCTGCTCCTGCATGTGAGTGGCTGAGGCCAGTTAATTTGGTGATGTATGTCAACCTCTGGAGTGTTTACCCTGAGGCCCAGCCACCATACATAACAGCGGCTGTGGACCAGAGTGAGTACACAGTGAGCAGGGGCCGCTGCAGACGTTTACCTGGTGCACCTTTACTACCACGTTACTGAAGGTGGATGGCTGAGATGTGAATAAGGAAATACCTACAAGGATAGCGCGTAGTGCTCACCTCATATCTTGCTTGATACAAAATGATGTTATTTTCTGCAGTCACATCAGTAGATGTCGAATTTAGGTTCATCCATTATTTTCCCAGGTCGATACAAAATTATCTTATTTTCTGCAATCACATCAGTAGATGTCGAATTTAGGTTCATCCATTATTTTCCCAGGTCATATTTTGTTGATTACTCCGTTAACGTTACTGATCTCAGTGAGTAGAAGATAGAAGTGTCTTCATCTGTCTTGCTGGGTATCTATATATAATATTTTCGGTGTCTCTATGATCTATATTCAGGAATATTTGCAGATTTAATCACTATTTTTTCCCACCTCAAGTGTTCTTCCTTCAGTCACTTTCGACAACACAGAAAATCTAATTTTCAGTTGTTTGGTAGTCAGTCTTACGCCATATATATTTCATGTAGATTTTTTTGCAGGATGGTGGTGATTGGCTGACCTGACCCAGATGTGTTCTTACTGGTTAAAGACAACAGCCTGAGTCCTGCATACAGGTGTCAGCAGCAGCCAGCATGATGACCATTCCTGGACGACTGCTGACGGCCAGAGTGTAGCGGCAGGCACTCCCGCACCACCACTGCAAGCCAACATAGGCTGACATGTCGTTATATCATATGATTAACTTTGCAGGTTTTGGAGGTTTAGGAAAAGTGGCTCAAGTAAGCCTCAGTTGAAAGGTGCATAACGTGTCAACGATACGAATGATCAGCGTCACTGGTCTCACTAAGTATTTGTTAAATGATTCGTTCCTTGACGACAAAACTGAGTCAGTAGATACGATATAAAAGTAAATAAATCTTTCATCATTCATTTGGGTAAAAAGAAGTTTTAGTACTGCTGGTAAAGTCAACAGAGCGATGATATGGCATTCACCCCAGGTCGGTGTAATGTTTGATTTTTGATTTACAATGTACCAAAAAAATCATATTCATTTCGTATATTTTCTTTTAATTTAAGGTATCAACCTTCATAAACTCCAGTCTCATTTAGCATGGTATAAACGTCTCATTTTTGTTCACGAGGAGAAACATGTAATTACCTTGTTCATGATTTAGATATTACAATTTGCCAGTCATGACTCTTGCAGTTCGGGAGCCAGCATGACACAGACACACATATATACCTTGGTAAGTTGTCTTGGTAGAATGTCCTCCGCCAGAGCAGTGAACCGCGAGTACAGCAGGAGTGTGACTCACATCCCCAGCTGGGTGTTGCTCCTGGTACACAGGGATGTTACGTTGACAACGTCTTCCAAAAAATCTGGTGGTAGGGGAAGCCTGGCATGATGTTCTCAATGGTATTCCCTCTGAGATGATGTTCCTTGAAGGGAGCGAGACATAGAATACATCTCTGTGATGTTAAGCTTCTCAACCAGTAAGATGGGCAACAGACGGTCTCGAGGAGCCTGGATGCCAGGGATACAGCTGCCTAGGAAAGAAAAAAACAGTGTTGTGCAGGAAACCATCATGAGAAACACACTGTTTTATCATTTTTTTCTGGATGCAGGAGAGTTCCAGTGTGCTCCTTCTTTATGTATTCTCGTGACTTCAAGAAAATAATCTCTAGGAACGTATGTGAAGACGTTAATCTCAGAAGAGGAGTCTGTTGTTCGAGGTGGGTAATGTAAGCCAACTGACGCCCCTGGAAACAGATACCTAGTGGAATACCAAGTGTGAGTGTCAACATTAGTCTCCAGGTGTGACGTCACTCCCACCACGTAAGTACTTACGTCACGTTCACAGTGTGAGATACTCAAACACTTACGTCACGTTCACAGTGTGAGATACTCAGACTTTCTAAGATAAAAGAGGGTAAGTAAAGAGAATCTCATAGCCGATAACACGTCATTTTTAGCGAGAGAACGTGTAAGACCAGACAGTGTGTGTTGTAAAAATACATATCCAGACGCAGAGTGTGCGTTACAAATACATGGTAGTGGTGTAACCTCACGACCATAGACCATGATCAGCAGTGTAACCCTCCACTACCATAGATCATGGTCAGTGGTGTAACCCTCCACTACCATAGATCATGGTCAGTGGTGTAACCCTCCACTACCATAGATCATGATCAGTAGTGTAACCCTCCACTACCATAGATCATGATCAGTGGTGTAACCCTCCACTACCATGGTTAATCACTAGTATTGTAACTCTCCGTTACTTCTATCCTCAGTTAGGGGTATTCCCTCTGTTATTCAATATCACATTAACATCTTTTCAGTAACTTAACCATTGTATAAAGTCTAGTAACATTCATTATAACTGTAGTCATTTAACTGAAGTAAATGAATTTCTTTGATCGTACATGTAGAGTGATAGTGTAGGTAGTCATTCTTGCCTCGGTGGCTCCAAGTGTTTTGATCATGAATCTGGTCCTGCCTCTCGTGGCACCCTTCCCCTTCCTTGGTTATCACGGTAATATGTCTGACAAAAGTTGAACCTCATCTTATACGGTCGTCTGTCACTGTCGCTTCTTTAAAGGGGATTGAACCCACTCTGTGTCTTCCAGATAGGTGGGTTCCTTTCGTGCCTCACCTTAGGGACGTGGGTCTTTCTGTTGTTCCTCAGGATGATGGGTCCCTCCCATTCCCCACCTGGTGGTGGATCCCTCTCGTACGCATCAGGTTGGTTGGTCCCTCTCCTACCCCACATGGGGGTGGGTCCCACCCCCCACCCGGTGGGTCCCACCCGTGCCCTTCAGGATAATGGGTCATTTTCGTGTCCCTCAAGGTGGTGGGTCCCTCTCGTACCTCTCAGGGTGGTTGGTCCTCTCCTGCCCCTCAGTGTGGTGGTTTTTTCCTGTCCCTCAGGGTGTTGGGTCCCTTTCGTGCCCCGTAGGGTGGTGGATCCCTCTTCTCCTTCAGTGTGGCGGGTCTCTCTTGTGTCCTTCGGGGTGGTGGTGTTCTGCTTTTCGGGGTGATGGTGTCCCTCTCCTACTCCTCAGGGTGGTGGATCCCTTTCCTGCCCCTTAGAGTGGTGGGTCCCTCTCCTGCCTCTCAGGGGGTTGGGTCCCTCTCCTGTCCCTAAGGGCGGTGGGTCCCTTTTGTGCTCCTCAGAGTGGTGGATCCCTTTCCTGGCCTTCAGGGTGGTGGGTCCCTCTCGTGTCCCTCAGGGTGTAGGGTTCCTCTCCTGCCCTTCAGGGTGATGGGTTCCTCCCCTGCCCCTCAGAGTGGTGGAGCCCTCTTGTGCTCCTCAGCTTGGTGGGTCCTCTCCTGCCCCTCAGGATGAAGGGTTTCCCTCGCGCCCCAACGGGTGATGGGTCCCTCACCTGCTTCTCAGGGAGGTGGGTCCCTCTCATTCCCCTTAGAGTGGTGGATTTCTCTCTAGCTCCCCAGGGTGCTGGATCCCTCTCCTGTCCCTTAGGGTGGTGACTCCCTCTCGTGCCCCTTATGGTGGTGGGTCCCTCTAGTATCCCTCAGGGTGGTGGGCTACCCCCGTCCCCCTCATGGTGATGTGTCCCTCTCGTGCCCCTCAGGGTGATTGGTCCTTCTCATACTCCTCAGGATGGTGGGTCCCTCTCGTGCCCCTTAGGGTGGTGGGTCCCACTCCTGCCACTCAGGTTGTTGGGTCCTTCTCGTGCTCCTCAGGGTGGTGGGTCCCTGTAGTGTCCTCACGGTGGTAGGTTTTCCCCGTGCCCTTCAGATTGGTGGGTCCCTCTCGTGCCTCTTAGGGTGGTGACTCCCATTCCTGCCACTCAGGTTGTTGGGACCCTCTCCTGCCTCTCAGGGTGGTGGATCCCTCTCCAGCCCCTCACGGTGGTAAGTCCCCACGGTGATGCCTCTTAGGATGGTGGATCCCTCTCCTGCTCCTCAGGATGGTGGGTTCCTCAAGATGTTGGGTACCTCTCGTGTCCCTCAGGGTGCTGAATCTCTCTTTTGGCAACTCAGGGTGGTGGGTCCCTCTTCTCCCATTCAGGGTGGCGGGTCCCTCTCCTGCCCCTCAGGGTGTTGGGTCCCTCTCGTGCCTCTCAGGATGGTGGGTCCCTTTCCTGCTCCTCAGAGTGGTGGGTCCCTCACGAGTCCCTCAAGATGTTGGGTACCTCTCGAGTCCCTCAGGTTGCTGAATCTCTCTTTTGCCAACTCAGGGTGGTGGGTCCCTGTCATGCCTCTCAGAGTGTTGGACCTCTCTCGTGCCCCTTAAGGTGGTTGGCCCTTTTGTGCCCCGAAGGATGTTTTAAGCCTTTCGTACCCTTCACGGTGTAGGGTCCTTCACGTGCCCTTGAGAGTGATGAACTTCTCTAATGTCCTTCACGGTGGCGTGTCTCTCTTGTGTCCTTCAGGGAAAAGAGTTCCTCTTGTGACCCTCAGGGTGGTGAGTCCTTCTCTTGCCCTTCAATCTGGTGGGTCTCTCTTGTTCCCTTCCAGATGGTGCGTCCTCGTGCCCCTCAGGCTGTTGGATCCATTTGGTGACCCTCAGGGTGTAGAAACCCTCTCATGCTCCCTAGGATGGTTGGTCTAACTTATGCCCTTACAATGGTGGTTTTCTCTCGTGCCGTTTAGGATCTGAATCCTTCCGGTGCCCATCAAGGTGTTAGGTCCTTCTCGCGTCCTTAAGGATAGTGGGTTCCTCTCCTGCCCTTCCGGGTGGTGTGTCCTTTTCGTATCCCTCAGGTTGTTGGATCCGTTTGGTGACCTTCAGGGTGTTGAGACCCTCTCATGCTCCTTAGGATGGTTGGTCCCTCTCGCAACCTTCAGGGGTTTGGGTTCTTTTGATACCCTTTATGATGGTTGGTCCCTGTTCTAGTCATCAGGATGGTTGTTCCATCTCATGCCCTTAAGATGGTGGTTTTCTCCCGTGACCTTTAGGGGTTTGAATCCTTCCGGTGCCCCTCAGGGTGTTGAGTCCCTCTCGTGTCCTTACGGATAGTGGGTCCCTCTTATGCCCCTCAGTGTGGTGGGTTCCTCTCGTGCCCCTCAGGGTGACAGGTCCCTCTCGTACCCCTCAGGGGGTTGTGTCCCTCTCGTGTTCCTCAGGGTAGTGGGTCCCTTTCGTGCCCCTCACGCTGGTGGGTCCCTTTCGTGCCCCTCAGTGTGATGAGTCTCTCAAGTACCACTAAGGGTGAACGGTACTTCTCTTGGCCCTAATGTTGGAAGATGCCTCCCTTTATGACTCCGCTGGCGGTATCATCTGCTCCACACCATCGGTGATGTTTGATTTCTCTTTGACAGTCTGCATGTTGCAATATTAATGTTCATAGAACGATAATAACACAGATACTTTTGAGGATATTTCTTTTCCTCCCCACATACACTGCTGCTGTGAGAAACAAAGAACTTTATATAGACGATAAAGTGTGATATTGAAATATTTCTACTGAAGCTTCAAAACGATAGAAAGGAAAGTAATGAAACAGGGTTTATTCAAACGGGAGAAATTGGTTTGCTCACAATTCCTATCTTGCCCGGTAATATTTGTAAATTGAAGGAAATGTTCTGAAGATATGAGGGTAATTCTCTAAATATATCACCCGTCGTTCACGAATGGTTTATGCAGGGCTGCTAACATCTGCTGTGATATACATTCAAGGAAGAGGCATATTTTCCCCAACTTTCCACCGTCATCTTAGCACGTTACTCTCGTCCAGGAGGATTTGTCTCCCAGATGTGCTTAGGCACAGGTTGGGCGAGTCATTTTCTTCATCAAATTTCTAATAAGATACGACAGTAGGAATATGTTTTGATGTTCATTTTTGTTTAAACACACACACACACACACACACACACACACACACACACACACACACACACACACACACACACACACACACAC
>JAUTXX010061414.1:0-17498 GCA_032273605.1 Panulirus laevicauda
CTAAACCTTTGCAGACCACTCTTTTTTCCGATAAGTAAACACTCAGTCTTATTCTCATTTAGTTTGAGCTGTTTTTTGTACATCCAACTCTTAATATGCCCCATGACTCCTGTTAGTGCAACTTGTGTGTCTAAAATATTGTTTACTGTCAAATAAAACTGAGTGTCATCGGCATAAAGAGTAAAAATTACATTGTAATCCTTTAAAATGAAAGACAGTTCAGTAGTGTAAATGCTAAATAGTACTGGCCCCAACACACTCCCCTGGGGAACACCTCTGCTAAGCTGACTATGCTCAGAGAAGGAGCTCCCTATTTGTACACAATAGTTCCTGTTTACCAGGTAACTCCTCAGGTACTGCAGTGCATGGTCTGTCACTCCTATATTATGTAGATCTTCTAACAGCAAATCATGCACTACAGTATCAAAAGCAGCGCTTAAATCTAATAAAATTAAAACAGCACATTTACCCTCGTCCATCATACAAAGAAGGTCATTAGTGACACTACATAAGGCTGTTTCAGTTGAGTGTAGTTTCCTGTATGCAGACTGATTGTCAGGCAATACATGAATGACAGATAAATAATCCATTAATTGAGCATGAATCACACTTTCTATGACTTTTGATAAGAAGGACAAATTGGAAACTGGTCGGTATGAAGCAAGATGTTGATGGTCAAGTCTACTCTTCAGAGTTGGTTTTACAATAGCAAGTTTCTCACTGTCAGGAAACACGCACTCACGTATACTTAAATTAACAATCATTAAGAGCATTCGAGTAAGTTTCATAAAATCTTCCTTATTAGATATATCAGACATAGGAAATGGATCTCTGATACAGTAAGTCTTTTTCACATGTTTCAACAAGTCTTGCAGTACATCCAGATTGACCTCACTGAATGAAGTCAAACCTATATAGGGTATGTCAGGCATACACGTAACAACCCGGTGAGCTTCATTAACCTCAAGGCTGCTTACAATATTTTCTATCTTATCATTAAAGTGCCTCATGAAGTTATTCGCTAGGTCGATTTCTGAGAGCCCATCAGGAAGCATCTTACCACTACTCTTCTTACCAGTTAGGGTATTAAGGACAGAATACAACCTCCTAACATCCGTTCCTGCCTCAGCAATCTTCTGTTTGTAATACATACACTTACGTTTTCTTATTGTTTTGTTAACAAAGTTCTTGGCATTGACATATTCTCTGCGTGATTGTTCAGTATGGACACGACGCCATATTTTCTCCTTACGTCTTCTCAATTTAATGGCATTAGAAATCTCAGCGTTAAACCACGGAACATTATCCTTTTCCACAACGGATTTCGTCACAATTGGGCACATCTCCTCATACTCTCTCTTAAGTGTATTGTTGTACAAAGTAACCAAACAATTCAGACAAGTCTCAACTTTTTCTGCAGCATCATATGTATGTGAACAGTCATAATACATTTCTATATTAAATTTGTCAGTTACCTTATCAACCAATGTTGTGGGATTAAGATTAGACTTATTCCTAAAGGTAATAGTTTTCTTGGTCTTAGTATTTCTGTGAACATGAATCACAAATGATACCAGTTTATGACAGGGAGAAGTAGCAAAATCTGGCTCAACTTCCAGATTCTGAATTGTTGGCAAGACACTGTCACAAAATACTAAGTCAAGTATATGTCCTGAACGTGAAGTAGGATCATGGACATTATTTATGAATTGCTGAGCAGACATCATATCTAAAAAATTCTTACAATGTTCGTCATTTACATCATCAATTCGAAAATTAAAATCTCCACAAATAAAAACATTGTCATTTGTACAGTCAAAATGATCTAAGTACTGTGTGAACTCTTCAATAAACAAATCACGTCTGGTCTGTGGAGGTCTGTATACCACAACAAATATTAGCATATGGTTAGTGTTTACAAGAAAGCTTGCTGCCACAGACTCAAATGTATTGAATGTTTGAGGAGCTAATAATTTTATTTGTGGAAACTCATTTCTTATTAGTATACCAACACCCCCACCTCTCCTGTTTAATCTAGGAACATGCAGGAAGGTGTGGGTGCTTGGAGTCATTTCACGTATTTTGGCCTTGTCATGAACACTTAACCATGTTTCAGCAAGGCCAAGAATGTCAAAAGATATCTCTGCTACCAACTCTCTTATTTCAACAGTTTTATTGCCTACTGACTGAATATTGACAAACCCACATTTAATATTATGCTGATTTCTAATAGCCATGATCAGTCATGGTTTGCACCCTTGCCATTTCAGCATCCAGAGACTTACACTGTCTACTATTTACAATATGGTTTACATCATCCCTGGATTGTCTCATGCAGTTTATACACTTAGCACACTCATTAACATTCTTTGTACATTCTTTGGTCAGATGATTTCCAGCACATTTAGAACAACTGGATTCATCTCCATTACTCTTGAATTTACAATTCTTCTCTGAGTGTCCATACCTTTGGCAATAGTAGCAGTTGAATACATGATACTTATCACGCACTGTATATCTGGCCCACTTTAGACATACCACATCACCATGTTTATGTATCAAACCTCTAACCTCAGGTGTACATTTTAGTATGTAGTGTACAGTGTTACCATTTGCAGGCTTATCGAATATTAGCTTAATTTTATCATGCACATCGTGTACATTTTGTAGATACACATTCTTAGCAACCAAATAGTCAACAATGTCCTCTTTACTCTCCTCTTTGGAAACATTACATATCATTATCTTAGGTTGAAACTTCTTTGTAAAGTTCATTTCCAAATTCTTTAGTCCACTACTGATCTTGTTAGCTGCCATCTGTCTTTGAGATGCACTAGCAAAATTCATGACAGCACTACCTCCACTTGTGAATTTAGTATCCACTACCGGCACTTCCTTCAACACCTTGGCCAGTTCAGCTTTCCTGCTGGCTACATTATTATCCTTATCAGTAGATTTAACAACCAAGAGATTCTTTTCCTTTGTGACAGCTGCAAAGGACTTAACACTACTTACATTATCCTGTACAATTTGATAGGCATGCAAGTTAACAACAGTGTCAATTATTTCATCCTTAACCTCAAATAACTTCTGGGTGAGGTTTTCAGTGCTAACAACAACTTTGGACATAAAGTTATCTAGATCGGTGGTTGAGTCAGATCGTCCCTGTTCTAACTTAGTCTTCAAGTCTCTGTTTCTTTGATTTAGCAATTCATTCTCCTTGTTCAATCTCTCTATCTGCTTACCCAATCTGTCCATTATCTTGTCATGCTCCTGGTAGACTTGTACCACTTTTTTTCTGCATGAGCGGCACATCCAGTCCACTTTAGCCAAATCATCATCTTGCACATCCTGCAGGTACACACACACCTTGTGATACCAGCTGGCACACACATCACAACCCACCCAGCTTGAGTCCTTGCATATTATCACGAGCTTTGAGTGCGAGGTGGCTGCGTGTTCCAGGGTTTTGGAGATGGCTACCAACTCCGTCTATAGTGTGGAGCAGCCATCTGACAGCCTCCAGAGGCTAGTATGACGTTGGGTGTAGAAGGTCGTCCCCGACCTTCCTTCATCTGTCTGGTCTAGTGATCCGTCTGTGAAATATGCTACAGCTTCAGCAGGTGTCTCCGTGACCATGACTCTCAATGCCAGTCTTCTCAGGTCTTTGTGTAGGAGGCTGGACTTCTCGTCTCCCAGAGCTGTGACTGCGAAGGTGGTTGGTAGAGGGTCCCATGGAGGCGGTACACTGTACAGGTGGTGTGGTGAATCCTCCGTCTCCATTGTGGATGCCGCTACTTGATAGGCTTGGATGGCATTTGCCGCCTTGTGTGTCCAGGAGGTTCCTCGCACACTGTGGTCTAAATAGAGGGCGTTCAGGACTTTGGCCTTCGTGGTTGAGCCGCAGCTGTCGTCTGCTTGACTTGCTGCTAGGGATGGCAGCCCAGTCTCCATCTGCAGGTTGCAAATACTGCTCCACATGGGAGCTCCCAGCATGGTCCTGATTGCATTTTGGATGACCTCCATGTTGGTCACCTGGTCATCCCTCAGGTCAATGAGTGCTGGAGGCCAGTAAGTCTACCAGCGATCTGATGACGGCGGTGTAGTATGTCTTGAGCACCTCCGTGTTAACCCCAGCGGCTGGACTAGTCGGCGACTCGTGGTGTTTCCTGTTTTTCGTTTTGTCAGAGACACTGAAGCTGCGTCCTGAAGATGGTTTCGGTCAAACCACACTCCAAGACACTGCTTGGTGCCGGCCCAGGTTACCGGCGTTCCTTGGATGGAGAGCATCATGTCTGGCCTCGTGGAGCAGAGGGCCATCGCCCTATTTTTGGTAGAGTTGATCTTGAGTCCCAGTCTGTTGCACTTTTTCAACCAGCTTGAGTGCGTGTTGGGCATTGGCAAATCTCTTGCGCCCTCGCACTATCAGCTGGAGATGATCGGCGTAGCAGAGGAGCTTAGCCGTAGGCCTGAAGGGAGCTTCACTACCTCGTCAATCTGACGTTGAAGAGAGTCGGGATGAGGATGCCCTCTTGTGTGGTGCCATTTTCGAGGGGCTTGTATGACGAAATAATTCCTTGGAATCGTGCTCGTTCTTAGTGGTGTGTCAGGTCGTCCTGGATCCACCCGATGAGCCTCCCCTGGATTCTCTTCTCGGGTAGATTCTCTAACATCGTCAGCGGACTGGCGAGCTCGAAGGCTTTTCCATTCCAGTGGAAGTTTGTGTGATGTCCACGAGGCGTCGATGACCTGCAGCAGTGCTTCGTATCCAGCTTCTCCGGCGTGGCGCAGCATGGAGTAGGTTATTCTGTCGGCCCCTGGTGCTGTGTCCCTGCTCCGTTTCATTGCTTGTTGAAGGCCTGTCTGTCGTCTTGCCTGCCGTTTGCTTCCCGTATAAATTTTTCCTACCCTCTGTCTTGTTTCTTCTACCTGTGTGGGTAGGTTATTTGTGGCTTCTCAGTCGTAGAAGAGACCCGCAAGCCTCCCTGCCTCCTCCCTGGGACTGAGATGAGCAGGTGGTGGCGGTACCGTCGTGCCAGATGCTCTCTTGATCTGGCCCCACATCCTGCCGAGGGAGGTGGCGTGCTCGTTCACCTCAGAGCACCATTTTGACCCAGCTTGCTTTCTTGGTGTTTCTGGTCTCTTTTTTGTTCTGGATTGTATCCTGCAGAAGGTAGGGGGGTGGGATTCCTGTATTTTTTCTAGTCCTGCTGACCCCTGTTCTTGAGCTCCTCTACTTTGCTGCAGTAGTACCAATGGTCTTGGTGTCGCTTGGTCTTGGGGATGGCCAGATCTGCTAGAACCAGTTCCTTGTGTAGACAA
The DNA here is from genome assembly GCA_032273605.1 of Panulirus laevicauda. Taxonomy (NCBI): domain Eukaryota; kingdom Metazoa; phylum Arthropoda; class Malacostraca; order Decapoda; family Palinuridae; genus Panulirus; species Panulirus laevicauda. The sequence continues at coordinate 5,323 of JAUTXX010061414.1, forward strand.
TTCTCGTCTATGATAGTGTGATGCCCGCCTGCTGTTGGTCCTCAGCTTGCCATGTATATATTTTTCTTCAGAAATGCTCCCGGTTGGCTTTTTGGGTATTGTAACTCCATCTCTGTGGTGGAGGCGGAGGGAGCTTGTTGACAGATAGTGGTCAGCGTGGCAAAGTGGTCGCTGGTGAGAGAAGGGTGCAGTTGCCAGCGGGCTGAGGTCTTGTGAGCAGGAGAGGAAGGTGAGGTCGTCTCCCTCCCCTTATGTGGGTTGGTTCGCTGTTGAGGAGGATATTGTCTGGCGTGTCAAGCTGTGTGTATCCTATCCTCATTGATGGCACTCGCTGAGGTGAGGAAGGGATTGTGAATGTTGAAATCTCCCCTACCAGCGTGGTGGTGTGCGCGGCTGGTCATTCTGATATCTATAGCTTCTCTTGCTTTTGTAGATGCTATAGATGCAGTCAGAGTCTTGCAGTGTGACTATTATGGCTTGCGCTTCGACGTGCCGACCACAAGGCATCAGGTGCACGACCTCTATACTGAGAATGTACGGCCTGACTAGGATCATGCAGCCTCTGGTCGGTGTCTGACTGAAGTGTTTAATGTACACGTTTTACCTTTGAAACGGAAGATGTGGTGTTCCTCCTAAGTGGTTCTTGAATGAGTACGTTGTCGAGGCCTTCAGTGTGTGCTGCTACATGGAGGAGGTCCGCTTCGTTCTCGATTCCCCGAATGTTCCATGACTTTCTTTAGTCGTGGCGCTGCTGTCCATTTTTGAGATGGACTTTATCGAGTTTCCTTGGTCAAGGTTCCTGCTCAGTGACCAGCTTTCAGGTCCATCTCCTCTACGTCTTGCTGGGGTTTCTTGAAGGAGGGGTACAGGGAGGTGGACTTCCTATTTGCGGGGCTCGGGGCTTTTTTCATCATTGCGTCTGCGGCTGTTCTCTCGTTGGGTATTCTTTAAGGTGGAGTGGGCCTTGGCCATGTGATTTGGTGTTGACTGAACGGGGGCTGTGGCCACTTATCCAAATACGCTCCCCATCAGGGCAGAGAGCTGTCGCATGGTTCTTGTGGTCCAGCATTACTGTCAGACCTGACGTGAAGGTGGTCAAGACTTTGCTTAGGTCCGACACGTGGATCATGCCCCTGGGGATCGGCCGCTCGTTCTTTACCAATGTCTTGGGTGGCGCAGGTGGCTTCTCCTGTGTGGCAATGGGGGATATCTTGGGGAGAGGAGGGAATTGGTCTGTATTCTGTGAGGCCGGGGGCCGCTGCTGTTACTGGGCCACAAACGAAGGTGCTAAAGGGGGGCTGACAGGTTGACGGTATGTTTGGTGGGTGGAGGGGGGAGCGCAGGCTTGGTGGCGTGCACCCTCTTTGTCCGGTCGGAGTAGCCCGGGTTTCATGCGTGGTGCTTCCTTCCGCAATAGGCACATTTGGGCGTTATTTTTTCGCCTTTCTTCAGCTTGGTGAGGCGCAGTTCTGTTTCATTGCGCATATGGGGCATGCCTCCTGCTTTGAGCGCTTTGACTGGTAATGGCCGGACCTCTGGCAGCGGTAGCATCTGAGGGGTTGCGGCACGCAAGGCCTCGCCTCGTGTATTTTCCCCAGGTTATCAGGTGCATGCCACTTGGGGTCGGCCCATAGTGAGTAATGAGAACTTGCAGTCTGTGTAGTTTTGTCCGTCAGCGGAGTGCAGCGCTCCGCCTTCAGAACCTTGGGGGTGGTGGTTTCCCAGGGGATCCAGTGGCAGGTCCTTGTCGTACTTCAGTACCACATAGTTGGTTTCTTTCACGGCAGGGTCTAGTTTGATGGCCGTACATGTCATTTGCAAGGACATCCAGGGCGTTGGCGGAGGCGGCGTCTTTAGGGTGGAGAATCATCTTCCCCATGTATAGGCAATGATGTGGGGTTGCCGGGGTCTGACTTTCCACTTGAGCCTGTTGAGAAACATCCTCTCTGCCGTCTTGGCATTGGAGCTGAGGAGGGAGATGGGTCGTGGTTTCTCTGGGAATGGGCTGGATGTCTGCCCTTTCCCCATTCCACTGGAAGTATGTGTGATGTCCACGAGGCGTTGATGACCTGCAGCAGTGCCTCGTGTCCAGCTTCTCCGGTGTGGCGTAGCATGGAGTCTGTCGGACCCCTGGTGTAGTGTCCCTGCTCTGTGTCATTGTTTTGGTATCGAGATACATGTAGGCTGTCTATTGTCGTGCCTGGTGTTCGCTTCCCGTATGTGTTGTGTCCTACCGTGTCTATCTTGTGTTTCTTCTTTGTGGAAATTGTAGGTTTCTTACGAATGGAGGCCTAAGCCGTCCTGAGGATGACACCCAATCTGCTTTCTTAAGATTGAATTTAGATGGAGACTTGATTTACCGAGATGTCGCATGTATAAGAAAGACGGATTAGGAAGTGATCACTTCTCGAGCAGTCGTCGCGTGTTGTACCCTAGTTGATGTCATTTAATACTTCCTGGGGTAGCGAGGATAGGTCGATGGTGATGTTACTAGTCCGGTCGTCTACCAGATTTATAAGACCATCGTTCAGAAGAGCGAGATCAGAGGTGCTGATAGAATTAACCTATTCTTTCCCTATGTAGTTGGTGTATTTGCTTCCCCACTGATGATGATGAACGTTAGAATCTCCCGAAATTAATTTGCTCTGGGGCAATTGATCGGGTAGAAAGTTAAGCGCATCGTTATTAAGTCCATTGGAACCGGGACTATATTGAAAATGCTAGTTACGTGTTCTTAAGATTGACTCTACTTGCCACGGCTTGTTGAGTAGAATTCATAGTCGCGCCAGTGTGTGGCGTAAGCTTTGATGTACGTAAATAGGAACTCTTATGTATGAGCTTCATCTCATCTATAGTTATGTAGATTAACACAGTCTTCGACTGGGTTGTTTAGATTAGTATCTTGTGGGCACTGATGGCCTACATATTACGAGCAGCGGTGACAGTTGTGCTTATTTATTCCTAAGGCCTCTACAGTTCCATTGAATGATATTGAATGCCTTTGGTTTGAGGTATTTGACCGGCCAGTTTTATGAGTCCTTTTTTTTTCGGACATTAGTGCCCGGGGAACGTGCTCGGTCCCTGGAATTGGCGTAATTCCTTGACGTCCATAGAGTTCAAAGATTTGTTAATCTTGCTGCTCCTCCTCCTCGTCGTCGTCGTCGGAGCCACCGTGACCATGATGTACCTTGTGGCTCCTTTCTCTAATTTTGTTGATTGACCCGAGACGTGTAATCATAGGGACAGGTAATCTGTTTCCACTTACACCACAGGTAATCATGGGGGACAGGTAATGTTTCCAGATACACCACAGGTAATCATGGGGACAGGTAATCTGTTTCCAGTTACACCACACGTAATTATAGGGACAACCGACCCATGAAAAGGATACCATGAAAATAGTTGTGAACTGAAATTTGCTTGACACATGGAGTTGCATACCGTTTGCAAGGAAATCTAAAGAAAACATGAAATTTTAGAATACGTTCTTCTGTTCAGTCAGTCGTAAGAAAAAGATCTTAAAAATCTTGGAAAAAATATATTATGCACCACTAAACCAAAACTAAGTTTTTTTCTGTTATAGGTTAATAATAGAACACACACGGTAGGTTTGCCTGGTTGTAGGTTGTATCATAACATCAGTTGTGATCGCATGACTTCAAGTTTGTACACAGTCGATGCAGACTTGGTATGAGCACACACCACACACAGCCTTCTGGCAAGGGTGGCACACTGGCTTAGTTTTTCTGTCTTTTGCTGCGCACTTGACACCTCTTCGGTGGTAGGGTTGGTGCGGAAGATGGATATGGTACATTGATCGGCAGCAGGTGTGCTATGGGGCCTCCTTGGTCCTCATTCTCAGAGTAGGTGTGTTGATTCGTTTCTGCGCCCGAGGTTTCGCCAGCTGGTGAGCAAGGTTCTGCATGAAAGGACGCCTCGTGTATTGATCTTTGTGCTGCCGTTCCACGAGTGGATGACTTCAGCAATGGCCATCCCCATATAACATAAGTCATTCTTGTTTTACGGCTGCAGGAATACTTGTTACACATTTGGTCCAAGATATCCGCTGCGCCCTTCGTTTAATTGTGGTAACAGATTATTTCGGGCTTTCCATTAGCTTCAGTGAGGGGTTGGCTTTGCATCGTGGAGGAGGAGGAGGAAAAGAACGAGATGCTTACCTTGAGGTATGCAGGACACCACTATCATCGCTGAACGCACTGCTTCCTCCCTCCCTCTCTCGTTCTTTCATCGCGATCATTTTTTGGGGGGAAATATGTGGCTTGTTGCCACACAAAGGGCCAACCGTAATCGTGCCGCAGCTCTTGATCGTGTCCAGTGAGAGCTGAACTGATGAGCCAGTTGTCTGGGGTAATATTCCTCCCAGTGTGGAGGTAGGGCTTTGAAAAAAGTTTTGGTGAAATAGTGGGTTTGACGACTAGGTCTTTTAGCAGCTTCTGAGGAAGAACTTTGTACTTCCCAGGTGAGGAATTGCATTCAGCATGTACTTTGAGTCGCCACACACCATGACGAACTTTAGCCCATACGTAGCGGTGCATTCGAAAGCTGCACTTCCCACGAAAGGCAAGAAGTTGCCCTTCATCACTGAGAGAGTTTCCCCAGGTACATTATGAGAAGTACCATTGCTGACAAACGTATTCCAAACATTGCGGATGGGAGCGAGCTTATCAGTTGGATGGGAGAAAGCTTATCAGTTTTTCTCCTCTCACTTCTTGTTGTTGTATCGTCGAGCCGATGGCACCTAATCAGTTGCATGAATTAGTACGAAGTGAGAATTCCTGTTCTTAATACCCGTTTTGGCTTGTGCGGTCGATCAGCTCCCAAGTAAGAGCAACAGTGATGTGTAAACTGTCGTATGGCGTTATCAGATGAACTGATAACTCGAAGCACCAATATGGTGGTGGTGGTGGTGGTGGTTGGTGGTTGTTGCAGCTAGTGAGCTAAACTATCAAAACGTCACGCGAGACGAGCATGGACAACTGCTGAAACGCCACTATGCTGAGGGGTAATTCGGTTTGGTTGTATTCAACTGCCAGCGACCTACGAGGAACGTCATAAGGCTTGCAGGCGTTTTTGATTGACTGTTATCAAGTCCCTATATAATCACGTAAGGACCATCTAAACCAGTGGTTCTCAACCTTTTTTTTATTACTTTGGCCCGTGCTCCCTTTTCACCATATGTCGGAATGTCATTCCCCTCTCTCCAGGATTCTCCGACTAAATAGGTGCATTCCAGATATGTAAATATTAAAAATCTTGTATTTCTATATTAGTACAGATGTCTCCGATGGCTCAAAGAAGTCGAGGAATCGAAGTTTGTTTCATGTGAGAGCACAGATTCTCGAGGAGATTCGGGTGTGGAGAATTCCCTGGCTGTTGGAGGACGTTCACGTCCTTGTCTGAGAACCATTTCATGGCCATCTTTCCCTTGTGAGATGGTGCACTGTCTTGCATAAAGAAGCTACAGTCTTGGATCTCAAATTAAACTCATATGGTCACGAAGAACCTCAGTGTAGCGGTCTCCATCCATTATGATGTTCTTGGGAAGCACATGACATCTTCCACGCCCTAACTACTTGCTCCACCGAAGCCACCCCAAATCATGACGAGAGTCTGGGTGTTTGATGGTCATAACGGAGGTCGAGGGGATTCATGTGTGAGGGAACGTCTTAACTTGCCACGCCTCGCTCACACCACCACACTGGAAAGTTGACCCGTCGCTCCATAAGACCCTTCCTTCTCCAGTCCTCGACAATGAAATGTTTGTATTTCCTTGCAAAACTTATAGACGATCGGCACTCATTTTTGTCAGATCATTACGGGGTTGGTCTGGTCGGGGAACGAAGAGGCTGCAGGTTCCAGTGTTTCTGGCAGCGGTCTTGAATGGTGCGTTCTGCAGCGCGTCCGAGAAGGGTTGGGATGGCCTTACTCTACTGCCTCGATTTATATCAGTACTTGCGCTTCTCCTTTATAAGCTTCTCGGTAGTTACTGAAGTCATTCTGGGACGCCCTGGTACACATTTCCGAGGTAGAACCTCAACCTTAGGAGGTGGAACTTAACCTTAGGAGGTGGAACTTCAACCTTAGGAGGTGGAACTTCAACCTTAGGAGGTGGAACTTCAACCTTAGGAGGTGGAACTTAACCTTAGGAGGTGGAACTTCAACCTTAGGAGGTGGAACTTCACCTTAGGAGATCGAACTTCAACCTTAGGAGGTGGAGCTTCACCTAGTGGGATATTCTTTGCTTTTGCAGCGAGGCTGTATATGGCTGACTTGCTCACTACCATACACTGACAAATCTCCCCCCACCGACATTTTTGCCTCCCTCAGGGCAAGAATCTGGGCCTTTTCTTGCGGTATGAGGTTCTTGGGCCCTATTTTAAGGTGTGGTTTGGCGGCAGTGGAACGAAAAGTGAGAAACATCAGCTCCGTTATCCTTTTCTGTTGTATCATAATCAGCCGAGTTGAGCAGTTCAGTCATACGTTGGAGTGTGGTTGACATCCTTGCAGCACTTTCCTCGACACTGAAGATGGGAACGAACTCGTGATAATGTCAGTATTGATACGATTTCGCAATTGTTTTCGCGTTCCAGTGGCGAATATTCTCTCAATTACCGCCTTGCTAACAGGGGTTGTTTGGCCAGGCAAAGCATAATCGGCGAGTTCTTTTAAAGATTTTCTGTTGTTTGGTCAGGCAAAGCATTATCGGCGAATCTTTGGAGGTTTTTTCCCTCGCTCAGCTTTGTATTGCAGTATTCCTGACCGGTAAGAGACGGAACCTGAAGAAACTTTGGCCATCAAAAGCAAACTCCTCAGCCCATTGTAAGTGTAGTATTTTTCTACATTTTCTGGCAAACGTCTGTCCATTTTCTCCCGAAGCTTCTTCAGATCTTGAAAAAAAAACACTTTAACGTCAGCCAGGGCTGTTTCTGACGAATATTCCAGCACTGTTGCGCTCGGGTCTGGAAAGCAGCCATTTTCCTCCTGGCTTAACTATTTCTTTAAAGTGCAAGTTTCTTGAACGAGGCAATTTTTTTTTCCCCCTATTCATGTCTATCCTTGTTTGCTTTCGGCCTTGCATGTCTCGAGTTCACTTCATTCACGTGCCTGAAGATGTCGCTTGAACAAGCTTGCTTTGCCACCCAAACAGGATCTTTGAAAGCAGTCTGCCAGCTTATGCTGCTTCATCGTGGAGAAAAGCTTCTATTTCGGTTTCAAGTTCAATAACCCTTCCGAGAATACGCCCTCGAGACAGCCAGCAGACATAAGAGTGGAAAAAAAAAAAATAATCTAAGTCCTGGTGATGTGATCCAGCATCATAATACGTATGGAAAATGCGCGAGTTCGAAGCTCTGGCCTTGATAAAATTTTATTCAGAGCCACATGGAGATCCTGCTGGAGACGTTGAGAGGCCAGGTTTTCCCCTTTAGGAAACTGTGAATTACGACAGCAGTATTTTCTCAGTTTCGAGTGACCTAACCCACATGACTTCCCATCATAGATGAATCACCCATCAGTACACAAAGAATTCTACTTTTCTTTATTAGACAATTGAAACTGCTATTCTACTCATGAAGTAGCATGGCAATCACAGGAAAAATAAAAATTACACAAAACTTGCTTTATGATAAATGCTTATCACAGTACGTCAGTCATCCAACACAGCAACGCCAGAAGTAAGAAATGCTGATTGCGTGAGGCTCCTCCCGCTTCGGTGTACAAGTAATGGATGTGAACAGACAAGAATTCGTTAGTTTCTTAAGAGAAGTAAAGAATTGATGAATTGAGACACATGAAGGTAAAGTTGTGTGACAGTTGGTGGGTAATCCACTTTGCTATTTTTAAATCTAGCTATGGTTTCTGATTAAACGAGTTAAAATGTTTTCAAATATACAGTGGAAGGGGTGAGTTGTTGTTTTTTGTTTGGCTGCTGGGAAGTTTAAATCGTTGTGTTGAGGGATGTTGATTTTTGAAACGTTTCGTTTTCTCGAATTTCTAATTTTTCCGTGGTCTTAACTGCAGCATTGTGTTTGCATAACTCTTTTTTGAAGGAGTTTGTAAATGTCTGTGTGTGTTGCTGTGAGTATAACCAAGGCATGGATGACTGGTATTTAGGTCTGCACATTCATGTAGACTGGAACATTACGTCTAAAGTGTTATGAAATCTGATGTAGGTATGTGTGGGCGTATAGGAGGTTGATGTTATGGGATGCTATGATTTTGTCAGTGTTTGTGCCTAATTCTATTGCTAGAAGGTCAGAGATGAAGTCATGGTATAGCTTGTAAGTAAGATTATTAGTTGCAGTCTGTTCCATCTGAGGTTGTCCGGCTTTTTCAGAAGTTTCCATCCCTTTATCGATGCTTTATTCAATTATTATCCTGTTCGTCTGTGACGCTTTATATTCCAAAATTGTGATGTGTATATATTTGCAGTATTTTGTATATTTGAAAATTTTTTTGATTTTTGTTTTCAAACCATCCCGCGACCCTCATTTGGGTCGCGACCATGGGTTTGGGGAAACTGATTTAGGAGGACATCATCTAGGGCGTTGGAGGCGTCTTTGGGGTGGAGAATCATCCCCCCCCCCTGAGGTTTGGTTTGACCGTGAACCTGGCGTTGGGCAACTTTTTCTATGCCAGAGATGGTTCCATAGGCCGTTGTAGTCTCTGTACTCACAAGACACAGTCCAGATGGGTCTTTTCTTGTCATCGCTGTTGCTTCAGCTGCTTGACTCGGAGGTTGTGGATGAGGTGGGAGCAGTAGGTGTAGTAGAGCATTTGGAACTTTTGCACCGGTGTGCTTCATTGTCCATAAAGGGGGCCACGGTCAGCAGTCCTGGAGAAATCGTCGAGGTTTGCAGGTGGAGAAGAGCGTTGGGGTGGTGTCTGCCTGGCACTTCATCACTACCTGTAAGGGTGTTGTGTCTGGGCTCCTGACCGACGAGGTTCCTGCGCCGGGCGAGTGCTACCTCTGCCGCGGCCTCAAGACTGAGTTAAGTCGTCACCGCCCAAGAGTGCTTCATCTCCACTGGCCAGCTCCGCCCCCAACCTTCGCCACTCGCTGCTGGGCTCGTCGCCACCGCTTCTGCTGCTTGTTATTGTTAGTGACTCATCTTGCCCTCTTACAAGATAAACCCCAAGAAATTGAATTACACTTTCCAACCCTTGGATGAGGACGGAATATATTTTCACTGATGGATTTTGACATTTAGGTGGAGGGTAGATGGTGATTGACGGTAGGGAGGTGCAGGCGTGACAGTGTCTCTTCTTAGGGATGGGAATGTACTGTCTGGCGAAGTAAAACCTGTAGAGATGCGCTTCTTATGGAATGGGACAGCAACAGATTTTGATCTGCTACCGCCGACATCGAATGGAGGTGTCAGAGATTGATAATGTAGGTGCAGTTGTGTAGAATGGGCCACCAAACAGACATTTCGGAGGATTGTTAGGTCAGGTGAGGTAAAACTGTCCAATGCTACCTAGTCGAGCCGTCGTCATTAAGACTCCAATTGTGGGGCGACCGTGGGGGACGCCTCCAGTGGGACCCGCGTCGTAACAGTTGACTGTGAAAGTTATACAAGCGAGGGCGTCGGCCCTGCCTGCACCGGCCTTTGCTAGTGTTGACATCATCCCGTTACGTTGATGCCCATAGCGCAGGTGTGCCCCCGTACACACTATCTATATAGGGGGCGCGGGTGTGCCTCCTTACACCCTATCAATAAAGGGGGCAAATAGCGTGGGTGTGTCCCTTTGCATACTATCTGTATAGAAAGTTTTCAACAAATTTAAGGACTTTAAAGATGATTGTTTGTAGTATGATACCCAGTTATTGACCCTGGAGTCCCAGGTTATCGTAAAGTGTTACAACAGGAACACAACCAGCAGCATCAGTGTTGTGCTAAAGGGAAGTATCTGGATATATAATGAGATTAAGTACATATCCATTTTTGCTCTCCAAGGTAACGTTCTCTCCTAACGAGCTGCGTCTTATAGACTTCCCCCAGCAGCAGAGAATGCATGAGATTTGGCGCTAGGTGGTCTGCAAGGATCGCAACCCTCTGCTGAGGTTTTAGAGGGGCTCAGGTGAAGTTAGACCCCCCTCTACTAGCAGGGTACGATAGGACTTGCACCTGCCTCCTGCCCCAGTAAGAACGCCAAGGTACTTGTCCTCAGTATACATGAAACAAAGATCGCTGCCTAAGACTTGGAACCTCCTATTTTTATTTACGTACCAAGATTTGCGTCTGCCGTCGACCTCCATGCTGAGGAACACGCACTTTCCCGGTTTCACTCGACGCCCCACTCCCCTCGAGAGTCTGACATGTCTATGGCCTTCTGTACCAGCCGGCGCCTACGCCACCAGAACCAGCTTTCTGGTCACCTCTCCCACGGCCGCAGGCTTAACCCTTGCCACCCCTTCATCAGTCACAACGTTAAAAAAAACGGGCGATAAGGGGTCACCCTGCTTGACCCCACGAGTCGTTTTATTTCACCCGATATCCCGCCGCTGCCTTTAATATGTGTGAAGGCTCTGTCGCACGTCGACATATATTCTCTGACTAGGGCAGGAATGCCCTTCTGCGACATGGCCCGCTCGATAGTGCTGTGATTAACACTATCGAATGCTTTAGTAATGTCGAGGAATGCCAGGTGCACAGCGTGGGCCTGTGCCCAAGTTCGACAGGTTATCGCATCCAACATCGTGATGTTCTCAAGGCATCCGTCCACAGGAACTAAGTCTTTTGAGATCCATCGATCTAGACGAGGCTCGAGGTGCGGCTGCTGGAGATCTTGTGAAGCAGACGGACTATGGCGCACGAGATGATGATTGCCCTGTAGTCCTTGGGTTCAGTTGGGTTAGGTACCTTTAGCATCGATACACTTCTGTTTGCCTTGAATGGTTCAGGCACCATAGATGCGGCGATCCACTGATTAAACATCCTGCAGAGCATCCACAAAGGAATGGGACTTCAGGAGTCGCGTTTGCATTCCGTCGGTACCGGAGGCAGATGTTTTGGTGGCTTCGAGGTGCTGTGCTACCTCGCCCACGGTTAGAACCTCTGCTAGTGGTTTGCTGTTTGGGTCATTGTCTATTGCGACACGTCTGTCCGGCTCAGATGATCAACAGGACAGAGCTTCCCGAAAGGGGTAGAGGATTTCTGGCCCAAGCGTAGTTGGCGGCACCTCCCATTCGCCTTTTAGAACCTGTCCAGCGGCCAGTGAGAGTCTATAAAGTTGCTGTATTTACGATATTGCTCCCTGCGGAGACTATTTCCACGCAAAGGAGCCTGTTCAGTCCCGCGTTCGCTGCCAGCGTTCGTTCGGCTGTCTTGTTTCTCCCTCATCACGGATGTTTGTGGTCTGAGGGTGAGCCACAGGGGATTACCAGTTGTCTGGCGTGCTCTGTGGCTACTCTGATGGCGGAGAGGCTGTTCCCCTAGGCGCAAATGTCAGAGGGCTTCATTTAAGACATCCTTGCCCCACGATGGATTTGTGGGGCCAGGCCCAAGTGTGTCAAGACAAGTCTCAGCGACGAAGGAAGCAACGGATTGAGATTGGGGAACCCGTGGAGCGGCGGGGAAGGATAAAACCGCGGGGTCATCTTCACCGGGGCTGCGATATATTCCTCCTGAAGGACTGCCCCCTCTCCCATATTGGTGGAGCCTCCCCCACGGGACTTATCACGCACGCGCCTGCCTTCACATGGTGTCTCCTCCAAGGTGCCGCTCCGCGTTTTGATCCTTGTAGTCGCCGGGACACTGTCTCTCGTCCGACACGCTACTAGTCACCTCACCTTTACCGGTCTCGTGGTGAAGGTTCACTTCCAAGATCAGCTCTTGAACGCGGGACTTGGACGAAGCCTTCATTCGAAGGCCCTTTATCGCTTCGACCGTCCGGCAAAGAACAATAACGTACAACCGCTGGTTCAGACTCTGGCCAGCTACCATTGTCGCCTCTACTCGGAGTGCGAGGAGTTTTACCTCCTCATCGGACCGTCTTGCGTTTCACCCTTTTGTTGACCTTACGGCCTCGAAAGCTGGCAAAGGTGATCCCACAATGTGGGCGTGGGAGAACGGTCGTCAGCCGCTCCCCCATGGCTGTTGTCGGCACCCGACATACCAACAGTGGCTGGTACGCTAGTCTAAGAGGATTTGCTG
>JAUTXX010061525.1:0-28799 GCA_032273605.1 Panulirus laevicauda
AGAAGAGGGTGTATTGAAATGGTTTAGACATATGGAAAGAATGAGTGAAGAAAGATTGACAAAGAGGATATATGTGTCAGATGTAGAGGGAACAAAAGGAAGCGGGAGACCAAATTGGAGATGGAAGGAATAGAGTGAGTTGGAATTATGTGATATACTAGGGTTGACGTGCTGTTGATAGACTAAACCAGGGTATGTGAAACGACTTAGGTAACCCATGGAAAGGTGTTGGGAGCCAGATGTGGATAGGGAGCTGTGGTTTCAATGCATTACACATGACATCTAGGGAATGAGTGAGAGCGGATGTGGCCTTTTTTTAGTCTGTTTTCCTGGCGCTACCTCGTTGAAGCAGGTGTGGCAATGCTGTTTCCTTTTGTGGGGTGGCACCGGTAATGGATGAAGGTGAGCAGGTATAAATATGTACATGTGTGTATATGCATATGTATGTGCATGTATATGTATGTATTTGTAATTGTATGTTGATATGTATATGTATGTATTTGTAATTGTATGTTGATATGTATATGAGTAAGATGTATTTGTACGTGTATGTATATATGTGTGTATATAAATGGATTGTTCTTTCCTCAACTGTTTCTTGGTGCTACCTCGCTAACGCAGGAAATGGCTATCAAGTATGATAAGGCAAGGCGGCGGGATTGGATGGTGTTCCTTGCACGCCTTTCACCCTCCTGCATGTTCAGGCCCCAATCGCTCAAAACCTTTTTCACTCCCTTAAGGGAGTTCCAGTTGGGAACAGGTGTCAGTGGTATAGACAGAGGTATAGATAAACATCCAGAATAGAACTAATCATGAGGAAACAGAAGGGATGAAAATTCAAAGAATGAGCTTAGTTATAGTAAACAATTTACAGCTAGTAGAAAATCAAACTGGCAAGCAGAGGATTTGAAAACAGAAGTCACAGAAGAAGTATGGGATACTGCTCGTTTTAAACAAAAGATGAAACTAGAAAATATTTGGTTGCACTACAAACAGTAAAATGAAGGAATACAAGAAAAACAAAATGAAGGATTAATAATCAGTGATATTAAAGAAACAGAAGAACAAGTAGTATAAGAAGAAGGAGTTACAATAAAAGATAAAATGCATGAAAGTAGGTGGAAATTAACTCAAAGAAATGCAGTTATATGGTATGCCAAAACTATGTATGGTTAGTAACACAAAAGAGGTCAGTTGCGATATCTCGGATGAATGAGAAAAACAGTGAGTAAAAGAATATTACTTACTGTTGTGGTGTTTGTGTTACGTCTGTGGCGGGTGCGTGGTGATACAAGTTGATGACGTCGGTCGGGAAGGAGATGGTACAGCCTGGCTTCTTCCACTATCACTCGACACTCTGGTGACGATCTCACGGCCATTTCTCCTTCCACAACATCCACTAAAAAATAAGGACTTACCAGTGCCAACCTCACACACTCCAGGGCCTGCAAAAGGGAAAAATACAGCTCAGTAAACCCTTTCTGTTACATCCACTGAAAACTCATTCATATTCCTTAAAGGTGCTACTGGACTCTCTCTGCTTTTGGTAGTACCACTGGTGAAGACACCAGCAGCAAGGTACATAATTGTAAGATGATGAAGGTGAGTACAGTCTTACTGCAGAAATTCTCACTACAGAAGATAAATAATATATTGTTGGGAATATGCATGGCATGGGTATCCTTTTTGGATAGAGTACATACAATTTTACAACATGGAACACTTATGGAATATACATAATTCATACAGTTACAACTTGCGTAGTTGTTATACCATAAATTGCATTGTAAAGATTCACTCAGCAGGAAAGAGCAAAGCCCTCCTCCGCACAATAAATTGTGAAAATCATGTGTAACAATATGCCATCAGATCCTATAGAGAATAAACAAAAAAGGGAAAGGGTCACTTGCAAACAGAAGGAATGAATGCATCCTGTCAGTAAAATAAACTTAACAGTCCTCTGAAAACGACCTGAACAGAACAGAAATTGAAAAGATGTCTGCATCCTGCAACCTACCCAATAATTTTATCACATAATCCCATGACCCCTTTTACGAGGCTCTTGCTGCTTCAAAGCTGGACTCCAAACTCAAGCTAGGCCATGCTGGACTCCAATAGACTAAAAAGTTCAGCAATAAGACAGTACTCCCTTGCATCCACTGACGATGATGCAGCCTCGCCAAAGGTAGTTCCTCATTTGTAGTGTAACCATTAGCAGGCACACAGGCTGGCAGGCAAATACTATATTCATATCCTGACATGCAACAGTTTAAATCAATTACATAATATATATTGAGAAACTGAGGGTCCTGATATTTAAATATAAATCCTATTAATTTTGAAACACATATGGTATATCCTCTCTTACCTTGTGAAAGATAGGTGCCCTTGCAGTATAGCTCTGATGAAGCCAGGCAGTGGTAGCATCAAATACATGCTCCTCCCTTTCCACCTCCAGATCATCAGCAGATATAATTTCCACTACCTTCTCTACTGGAAGACTGAGCCATTCCTCACCTCCCATCACACGTGTAAAATTCCTAAAGCATAGAATCATTAAAATGTTTATCATAGAATACCAATCTATGGATATTCTATGTTCCTTTCCTTGTATTCAAAGCAGGGTAACCAAAAGCAAAATCTTTTCCACTCACTATGATTTACCTTGGTTCTTTCAACTGTGTCTTCATCCCCAAACACACACACACACACACACACACACACACTCACATACATGCACAAACCAGAACAAAAAACAATGATAATGATTCTTCTCTTCAGGATGGTCCACAAAGTGGTAAAACATGCACCACTCAGACATGGTAAAGTAGTAATAATGGAGGATTTTAATTTCACAGAGACAGACCTGGGTGATTTGGATTCTCACAAAGATGGAGGTTATGGAAATATGATTTCTTAGATCTTACACCAGAAATGGAAATATGATTTCTTTGATCTTACACCAGAAATTTTTCTATCTTCACACAAAATAGCATGGAGCTTGAGAATACGATTAATGATACAACAAATAGAAAAGTAACCACATAATGCTTCAGTTTGATTATAAGATAAATGAGGATGTAAAAAGAGCAAAGAGGAGACCAGACTCAGAGAGAAGGTAAAAATCACTGACCTTTCACTGAATTCAACAATTTCTAGGTAACAAAAGGTGGGGAAATGGAGTTCAGTAACCAAGAACTGGATCACTATGGCAAATGGTTCTGTGAAATTTATAGAACAGTGGAAACATGGGTATTTTTAGCTTCAAATACAAAGGGAAGGTAGACAAAGAGGGAGGGGTGGTTCAAAAACAAATGTTAACAAGCAGAGGAAATTCCTGACATGCTATGGTAAATGCAGCATAATGAAAAATCAATGATGAACAACTGATACAATGGATACATATCACTTGATATAAAAAGGATAGAAACGAGAGAATTACTAACAAAAAAAAAAGATGAAAGAGATGATAAGTACACAAGTTCTCATTGTTATAGTCACAAAAGTCATTCTGAAGGTAATAAACAAGTGATAAGCATAAAAGAAGTGCTACATCAGAGGGGACCAGACCATCTGTTACCAATGACTAAGCACAAGTTACTATGTATGGACTGGAGGATCAGCATAAATGTCTGAAAATGTTGAAGGAAATGATATGAACACAGTTCTTAATTGTCTTAATAAGAAAGTAAAAGTGTGAGTAAGGAGGAAGTGATAAGTACAGAAAAGTAGATATTAGATCTGAAAGAAGCAGATTCAGCCATCATGACACAGTAACATGAGGGTAAGCCAAACTCTCATTGTAGGTGACATTCCACTTCCTCCTCTATTGTTCCAATAATAATCTTAATTACTTAAAATGTTATAAATACATATCAAACTCATCCTTATTCTTAATTACTGAAGATACTCCAAGAAAAGAAATCTTTAAAAAGAGTATGTTGCTGAAAACTTACAGTATTTTGTAAACTACATTTTGCTCACCAAATTGCTTTGGGAATACCGGATTATATACACCAGTAATGAGTCCAAGATGACTGAATATTATAAAAATCAAAAGGACTTCTGAGCACATATTTCTCTTAATAGCTAAAAATGAAACTTGCTCAATGTATGCTTGAGGCTAAGAAATACTGCTAAAATTGAAGTCAGGTCTCTCTTCACATGGAGCAAAAATTACATCACCTACATTGAAAAGTACTAAAAATGCAATGAATCATACCTCAATGTATATGCCTTTGCTTTTTTGGTAAGATCATGGCAAGCATGTGCTTCAGCAAAACAGTGAATCCCAACACAGTTTGTGGCATCAATGTGACGTTCAAGGAAACGGCAACAAGCCTCTCTTACTGCCACTACTTCCAACAAGTTAGAGGCACTTAGAAGTGCCTGAAAAAAATAAATCATGTATAAAAATCTACTTGTCACAGGTTTCCAATTAGTAAATAAGAAAAGAAATACTACAATGAACAAAAACAATCTTTTTTTAACTAATGTTATTACGCAGAAAAAGCTATTTCTCTACAAGGTACCCATTATATATGAGAATGAGTGTGCAAACCCAGAAAACTGTAGGGCATATGAATTTGGCAATGAAAACAATAAAATGTTAGAAGTTTCAACAAAAATACAGTATGACAATTAATCCTAAGAAAAATTAATAGATTTGATAGAAAAGGTCCACTGGTAAGTAATAACTATAAGGGTATTCCATGGAACATTTCTGTCATCTGCAGTACATCAATGCTGTTGGCAGCAAAATAAGAATGGGTGGAAATATTGTTCAGAAAATACTTAGTATCAAAACATTACCATAAAGTTCCATGGCTATTAGAGAAATTTTCTTTAACCTCTGTCAGGCAGATAGCCACACAGGATCACTTAAGCAAAGCATTTCCCAAACCACTACCAAAGCTCAGTGATGAGCCATTTCTAGCATTATTCATTTTTGCATGATACTGCAACCTTCCCCATACTATACAGCAAAACATCAAAAAAATATATGTGAAGGAGTAAGAACAGAGAATGACAAGAATTTCTAAGAGATGAAACTGTAAATTCAGACAGCATACATAAATTCAAAAATGTCTGTGACATTAAAGAATGTCTGGGTTCCTATTAGTGTAAAACTCCTTCCTCACACTGTGAAATTAGGGGATTATAACAAAATTAATCAAAACCACACTCACACAAAAATCTCAGTTAAAACAATAGAGCCCTTCATCCTTTTATCTTTATGCCACTTTCACTTGGGCTACTAAAAGTTACAACAGGATTTTTGTTCACTTACTTGGACATTACTTTCTGTTATTGTAATGGTTGAGGTGTATGCATAATCAAGCAATAAAGACACCATTCCAGCATCAACACCACTTAGAGTAATGTGCTCCTGCTGAGACTCTGCCAAATTACTTAAAAACATTGCCTGTACAAAATAGAAAGGCATATGATAAACTCATAATGTTTTCATATCATAAAGAACCATTCCAAGATAATGCTAAGAAAACATATTATATGGTGCACATTTCTAAACTTTAGCTGTAAAAGAACTCCAACAAAAACCAAAGTATGATATAAGCTACTTACTTTACTTCTACTTCAAGATAATTTCTTTTGCATATCATTTATTCATTTCAATGCAAAAAGCAAGCCATCACAGTATTTACTTTACAATGAATTACATATTTAAAAGAATTTAACAAATATCATTGACACAATATTAGAATTGTGTTCCTCATACTAACAGGTGGTTAATTCTTGATAACCATATTATACAAAATGCAACATATAGCTATATTTTTCATCATACTCCATTTTCCACTGCTTCATTCAACTGCCAGATAATGTATATTGGCTTAGCTTAAATGAAAGTAAAGGGGTCAGATTATTTAGCTGTCTATGTCCAATTAGCCTTAGCAACAGTTTCCGACTAATAGTAAACATGCTACAAGCTATTAGGACTGGCTTCAGTATATGTAATCAGAATGAGAAAGTTGTCAGAGAGAGTCTGCCTACTGTGTACCAGGTGGGCGCTGTATGCAGTTTTGCTATGCAGCAAAAGGTAATGCTTGATGAGGATGTCTGTTGGAGGTGATGGGTTAGGAGTCTGCCTGGCTGGTTGCAGGGGCTGAGGATGTCGAAAGGGTGCAGTTAGTTTATGAATAATTCATCAAGGGGATCTTGGGTGTGAGTGTTGACCCAGGATGGGTGGTGGGGCACTGAAATCTCCATGTAGAAAACTGTTGTGTGAGCTGGTTGGGTTCTGTAACTAATGGAGAGTGCAGCAGGTGTTAATACGATGCACGTACCATTTAGTTTTAATCTAATTGATTAAATATCAAGAGAATTGTTTGTGCTTTGCATAGTATTGAGTGGTATCACTAAAAGGGATGTTGTGTTAAACAAATGTTATAAGTCCTCTTCTTTATCTACGCTAGTGTCTTGTTACAGAAGTAAGGGAGGGTGGATGTAGGCACAAATCTGGTTTCTTGGATAAGGGCATGCTGTATTTTTGGAGTAGGTTGAGTACTGCTGTGTTTATGTTAAAGTAAATGATGTCTATTGTGTGAATAAAGTTCTGTGGGGAAGAACTCTACCTTTTCAGGATAAGCCTGTGTACTTTGAATTGATGTTTATTGGGTTTCTGTGATTTGAGCCTTGGAGTTAAGATGTGTTGTATGTGGTAGCATCTGGGCAGCTGATGCATATCCATAATGTTATGTAGTCTTTTATATGTGGGAGTGATGTGCAATGGAAACTAATCAGATATATGCTCTGTTGAATATCTGATGAAAAAATAGGCATCTGGTTTGCACTTTGTGTTCAGGTATCTTTAACTTACTAGTTAATGAAAAAAATACATCATGATCTCCTTAGCAGCTTTTCATAAGACTACCTTCATCATTTTACAACAAAACAAAAAATTGCATAGATGTATTTAATTTGGTTTCTGAAAAATCAGGGTCACTAAATTCATTAAATGAGCAAAAATGAGTAAGAAACACTCTCTGACAATCATGCTTACCCGAAAGTAGGGACTAAAAGATGCTAGTACAGATTTATGAACTGGAAAAGTCATTCCATCCACACACAGGGTCACATCACAGAAGTGCCCACTTTTACGTAGCTCATTGAGCCCACAGAGTACCTGAAATCGATATATATCTGAGCTAAAACTAATTTCATGTGAAAAGGTAGTCTTACCTATTCTATACAACATATCCTATTCAACACTGGGTGGATATTATCTAACAGCAATTAAAAAATAAAATGTATTCTCTATGATTAAAAGGCTGGCTGCCTTCCAAGATGCCAACAGCCTGAAGATGAAAAAAAATATTTGTACAATGCATGCCCCAAGCATATGGTTTTATACTCCCAAACTGATATCACAATGTAGCTGACTTTTAGCCTTGACCTCCAAGAATCATTAGATGCAGAACTTTATCAGCAGTAACTGCATTAAAAGTTTGGCCAATTGCCATTTCACACATTTCTAGAAATTGCATATCGAGTATTTAGTATCATTTAATCATAAATGGCATCAAACGTAGATCTCCAAAATTTGATGATGTAGAAAACTGTGTATAATGTCTATGACGCAAGTTTGGTCATAATTCATTTAATATGATGAAATATATGTGTATAGGTATTCAGCAGTATTTTAATTCATTAAATTTAGATATCTGACCATTAATATGCAATATTATCATTCATAGGCAGAGCTACTCTGAACTGTCTGTGGTACTGGCTTGGTCAACTTCCAGTCCCCATCATCAGTTATTGTCCATGCAAGAAAACAGACGAAAGAATGGCCCATCCCACCCACATACACATGTATATACATACACGTCCACACACACACAAATATACATACCTATACATCTCAACGTATACATATATATATACACACACTGACATACATATATATATACATATACATAATTCATACTGTCTGCCTTTATTCATTTCCATCGCCAACCCGCCACACATGAAATAACAACCCCCTTCCCCGCATGTGCGCGAGGTAGTGCTAGGAAGACAACAAAGGCCACATTGGGCAATATTTACTTTTCATAAAAAATAATACATTCATGCTGTAAATTACTGTTAAATGACAAGCTCCTGATGATGGACTTTAAATATTTAGATAACCATAAAAATATCTAATCATATTTTCGTGAGCAAGAACCTTGCTCATACTGCTTATATCAACAATATGTTTCCTAAAACTTTTTCGGTAAAGTATCAGTTTATCTTTGCCACCCTATTTCTTTATGGAATTGGAAAAACTATCAATAAATTCCTTAAACTACACAGGAGTGATTTAAACTTGCAATGAAAGATTTGAAACTCTTTCTTTTCAAATCTACAATAAAATATAACTATCAATAGGAAGAGCTATGATAATCAGATAAATGTAGAGTACACAAAAAAAGTAGAACTACTTATGTAAATCAACACTTGAAAATCTAACCTAACTTACCCTTGCAACTGAAAATAACCTTTATTTACACCAGTCTAAATCAGATCAATTGTGAGAAATGCACTTAGATATCAGTTTTATCCAGTTTCATAAATAATTAGATTGATAATTTACCTAACATTGCTACAACTTACAGCCTCAGGATGAGCAGAATTGACAAACTTGCAATCTTCACTCGGAGACGATGCCTGAGATTCTGATCCGTCTGTTGCTCCTCCTCCTCCTCCTCCACGTGAAGGACCAGTGTCCCTACGTGACATTTTCTTCCCTATTTCTATTTCTCCTACATATCAACGAACATAACAGTTCTGCAAATGTATTAATTAAGTCAATGAAAAAATTCAAGGTGTGTTTATCCAAAATATATCTAAATCTTTTTAAAGTAAGAGCACTGATGCATTTCTCAGGTCAAATGTTTTGTTACCCAATCTCAAAAACACAAAAAATGTTTTCTACAGCTTAGTATTTCATTCATAAGAAACAGTCTGCTCACAGGAATAAAAATGACAAGGTTTGGTAGTGGTCAAAACAATAATATTCTATGAAATGTTCAAAAATTATTCTTTACAAAAACTGACAACCATTCAGTGAGCACAGTAACACATTAGCTGATGTTGGTTGTGAAAGGTGACACTACAGTAGTAGAAATTCTCTTTTTCTAGTGCTTATCAAAGATATCTTCCCATGACTGGAGCTTTTGTCATTAAGAAATTTCTCATCTACACCGCATTTTAATGATACTTTATGTCATACGATATGAAGTATTGATGCAAGTGACCACAAAGTAAAATACAAGCAAATATGACACATATACTGAATTGTTAAGAGATAAATACTCTGATAATTCTGAGACATGACTAGAATTAGTAAACATAAAACTAATAAGGTAATACATACACTGTTTTGTTGCTGAATGGAATTTGAGACATGATATATTTTGACTTTTTAAAATCAATTTCAGACTGTAACTGATTAATTGACAAAGGTTCTCTCTTCCAAAATATTCTATCAAGTGTATCTCAAAGAGTTTTTACCAAATCATTCATTATATACATGATGACATTTTGCTTCTTGTATCATGACTGTTTGTGGACAATTGATACCATTGTCTCATGACTCTGGAGACAATACTAAAGACGTTAAAAATGAGACTGAATTTAATTTTGTTGACTTTGTTCTTTAATGGTCTCGTTCTAACTCTCAGAAATCCTTCGACCATAATGTGTTCTCAAAATTGACCATGAAACATGAACTTCATGATCATATCCTGTGTCACTTGTAAGCAAGAATTGGATCACTAGTAAAATAACTTGTATCAGGAAGAGGAAGAGTAACTGGAAAGGCAATGAATCACTGCCAACACATAAGGCTTCTCTGTCTTCAGTTCCAAGGTACAGAATTCTTTAAAAAAGTTATTTCAGAAATAATCTAAAGCAGTGAAAAGTGAACTCTTAACCTCACAGACTTAGTGTAAGTTAGGCCTGGACATCTTGTACAAAAATAAATTTCTACATCGTTATTATCTACTTTATTCCATTACCGTAATATCATATTTTTGTAAAAGAGAAGATGATGGGTCCGATGGTAATTTGGCATGAAAAAAGGAAGACATGCCACTCACTTTTCTAATAATAAGAAATAATGAAAAACACGAATGATACAAAATACTAACATTATTATATTCTCTATACAAAACACTACCACTGCAGAAAAAATCAGACAATATTCAGAGCTAATAACAATTTGGAACTATTTTAGGCAATTAGCAGTTTTCTTCTTCATAAGACACAACTAGTCAATGGAACAATGTGACAAACTATGTGACATCTACCTGAAGGCGTCAGGTAGATGGAGGACAAAAATCTATCAGGTGTCAATAATGATATATTCTCCAAATCTCTATTCACAGCACAGTCTTATAGAACCATGAATATCCTCAAGATCTAATATCATTCAAAACTTATAAACATATTATGAGAGTCATTTACTTTCATGTCAAACAAACAGAGACATGGAAGGCTATAATACACAAACTGGTTCTTGCCTTCCGCTTCAGTTATCTTCTTTGAATTCAGTAGCTTTGGCAGTGTTTAACCCAACATCCACATAGGGGAAAGTTACTTAACATTAATCACCATAACTCTATTCACCAGCGGCGGGCCGGGAATTATAATGCCAGCGGTGGAGGGGGTCAGCCCGGTGATCCCTCCAGTTTGACAGAAGCAGAGCAGCTTCCCTTTACCGTCCACACATGATCATTATCGTACACAGTCAGCATCACCGGGTCTTCGTACTTCAAATTTCAGAACGTACACAAAGTTATGCACCAGATACATTTGTTTTCTGTCATGGTTTTGCTTATATATAAGTCAGGCATGTGAACACAATAAACAATAATTGCATCAGTATATTAAAAACATATATGGTAGAACGTTTCAAAGGGTTCAAAGGTATTCTAATTAAAAAAAATGTCATTTGGCGAAATTATGTGATGGATGTCATTTCTCAGCATGATTATAAAGGATTCTTTATGAGTCTGTTACAGGTAAACTATATCGCCCCATAACAAAGTAAAGACTAAGTTTATGGCATGAGAAGGTATCACAGAAGTGAACAGCAGTGGTTCTATGTAATAAAATGATTTACTTCATGTGTCAGACCATAATTGGATTATGCCTCAAGTGTAACCATTACACCAAAGATGTACAGAGATGTAATTGAGAGGGTCCAGATGAGATCAACAAAAATGATACCTAATTTAAGAGAGCTGAGCTACAATGAGCGGCTGACTGATACAATGCTGTCCATTATGCTGAGAGGAGAGAGGGAAGGACATTATAACAGCCTTTAAGATTCTGAATAAGTTCCATTATACTGATAGGAGCAATTCTTCAGAAGATGCAGCAACCGAGTGACCAAAGTATGCCATGCAAATTGCTTGAACTGTGTTCACATGACCAATTATAAAATCCATAATTCACCAGATCGGTCTCCCAAACATTGACATCCATCGAATCTACACTGTGTATTATTTCGTTCTTAAGAAATTGGAAAAACATAAAAGAATAATAAAAACCCGAAAAAAGATTGTCTAAACTTTGAATTACCCAAAAATGATAAAAATGAGGAAGCCAATTGGTAAGATAGCGGTAAGCGCTAAAGACAGCATGATCATGTTATATCTCCTATAACAGTATGATGATAGAGGCACCTCGTCATTTATGTAGTGTTTTAGTACACTTCCTTTTATAGGGTTGGAGAAGGAAGTATGGTTAATGGGATATGGAACGAAGGGCTGGGAGAGAGGGGATTCAGGTGTGGGTTTGGTGGAGAAATGGGGAAGGGGGGTGGTTAGATCAAGGATGGCAAAACTTTTGATCATTTTGAATACCTGTATCAAATCACACATCCTTCTTTCCAAAGTTATATCATTTTAGGTTTTCTAAATGGCCCTCATAGGATTCATTTCTCAGTCCATGAATCATTTTGGTAACTCAATGCTTTAGTCTGTTCTACCTGTGGGTTTTCTTGAGATGATCAAAACTAAACAAAGTATTCAAATAAATTTCAAGTACTAGGATTTTTCCAAGAAATTCAGATTTTCTATGTATAATGCTCATGTCTTTTTTCCTTCCACACAATACTTACTTGTCTTTAGCTCATTGGAGATTAATTCATGGAAGTGCTTTTCCTCATGTTTGGTCTGAAAAATTCGTTGTGGAATTTTTTTTCTTGTTTTTCATGTTAATGTGTAAGACTTTGTACTTATCATCAAACAGCATACCCTATTACCAATTTTGTTGGTGAAAACAGAAACTGCATTAGTGTCAGGACAGAGGGTTGACCATTAATCACCACTCTGCATGCAAATCAATCAATTGTCTAACCCCAGATATAGATCATCTATATCATATGACAACTTTTTCATGTAATCTTTCATGTCAGTATTTATCACATCCTTTCTAAAAATCTAAATTATATCACTTCCTTTACTTTCATCATGAAGGTTGATTAGATGATATGATAACACAGTGCTTTGCAAATGTTTGCTGTGACAGCATTCCTAGTTTGCCAAGGTACATACTTCCTGATCAGAGAAATAAAACAGTTATGACACTATCTTATCAAATAACTGCAATATCCAATTTATGAATATATATTGAATAACTATCGTGTTGTACTAGGCATGTGCTGTAACTGAGACAATGAGATGGTAAGGATGGGCAAGTATTCATTCATATGCTCACCTCCAAAATTATTTTCAACTAATGCCTTTTTGTCCTTGCGTGTGGAAAGTGATGTTTAAAAAGTCTGAAATTTATTTTGCACAGGGTACTGAAATGCTTTGCACATTACTTGGATATATTTGTGGTTATAAAGGCACTACATTTATTTTACTATACTCAACACGTGTTCAAAAAGATATTAATTTTCCCTCCTGTCAATGGATAATGGGTTATAACATTACAAAACTGGTGAAATTAGATTCAGTTTACTGCAAGGATCAAGCAAACTCAAAATAGTGTTGTGAAAAAAAAAATAGGTTGAGATGCACTGTGGTAACTTGTATTCTGTAGGTACTGTACTTTTTAGTTTCATTTCTTAACATTTTCTCCCTGATTTTACTGCAAAGATTCTGCATCAGAGATATGAGTGAGTTAGGATTTAGAAGGAATAAAAGATCCTTTATTATATATATATATATTCTATATATATTCTATCATCAAGGAAATCATCACAAATTCCAGCCTTAACAATATATTTCCAATAATAGTTACTCCTTACCAACTAATAAAAATACAGTTTAAGATGCTTGAATATGATGCCTGGAGCTCCATATGAGCATCAGTAATATGTGCAAAGGTAACTATAAAGCAAATTGTGTCAGTGTCTCAGCAGTCTATGACCTACCTTAAACTTTTAATTTGTTTCCATGTGATAGTTGCCGTATCAAGTAAGCAATCTTTTCTAGAATCATGATTACTGACAATCATTTCTATCTAAATATTTCCATGTCCATGACTAGATTAACTAGAATTTTCATAACCCAATTACTTAGTCTTTCCATTTTTTAAGAAATTCCTAACGTACTGCTTTTTAGCATAAAGAATTCTTAGTAATGAAGGTATCAGGTACCAACTTTTGAATGTCTATGACTATATATATTTATACATGTGTACATAAGGAAGACTCAAAATATTATCTAAGTATAACATGATATATACAAAGAGTATATGCTATGCTGAACATCATGGAAATGAATAATTGCAATAGTTTTAACATGGGCAGACACTTTTCCAGTTAACCATACATTGGACAGCTGAAAGGTAATCAGGGTTTGAGTAATTCATCATTTCAGCTAACAGCTGCCATAGAGAAATCAATATTCTGCTTTACCTCACACGAGATCAATTAAGTACAAAAACAGTACGATTTCATTCTATTGTTAAACAGAAGCCAAAGCATTATATCGACGTATCAATATTATCTGAGATTTATCATAAGCTACTGACAGACATATAAATATAACCTTTACATTTTGATTGCAGATACCATATTTCTTGAAAATTAGAAAAACACATATTTTAAGTCTTACTAGCATAAAATTTTGCACCAAATATCATGTGAAAGTAAAACTATTCATGATGATTTTAAAGCTCTAATACACACTGAATTTGTGCCCTGTTATTAGTATAAACATCTTTTTATGCAGTAATATCCTTCACAGGGAACTACAGAATTCTACAGGCACCATCTCCAAGATTTAACCTTAAGAGAGAAAAGATTCTTAGAATATCAGAACATATTTAGCCACACCATGAAATTCTATTCAACTTTTCAAACCAAGTCTATGGATATTGTTTCAATGTAGTGTCCATACTTACCAAGCAGTCACTAATGTAATACAACAATCTCAGTCTTGGTAACAAATGAACATACAACCACGTAATGTTAACTGAGGACACATCATAAAATCACAGATTTATCCTGTCCAAAATGATAGGAAGATCCCTGACAACACATTTCCATGATCAACAAAAGATGCTAAACTTAGGATAGCATGATAACAGCAAAGTAATAACAACCATTCTGATGACAAAAAGTGGATCAAAACAAGTAATGTAAGAATTTGGTGCAAATGCCACATGAAAACAGGCATTGTAAACTGGACGGCAAATAAGTAAACAAAAAATTGCAGGTAACAGATTCCTTGAAATAATTCAGAGTTCACAATTACATTATAAATAACAAAATTGTCACATACATGCCTGGAGGGTAAATTTTTCCTGTATGATATATAAAATAGCACCAAACAATTAAAATCAACTATATGGCAACAATTTTTATCCATTTCAACAGAAGATATGAGCAAGATATTTTCATTTATACTATATATCAAATATAATCATCAACCTTGTATGTTACAAATTGTTAATATATGAAGTTAGTGCATCAATGTTCAAATTAAAATTAATTCTTACAACCCAAAACATTTGAAAAAGATATCTACTTGTCTCAAAAACCATGGGTGCATCTAGAAATTGTTTGAAGTATTGTCAGAGTTAAATTTTAACACAAGTCTCACCCACTGTTATTGGCATGACAAATAAGCCAAAAATTTATACAACTCTATATATCTAAAAAAATATACTTAAGTAACATTGTCAAAATATCTTAATATATTCAACAACTGCCTTAAACATCAACAACACCTGATGAATTAAGTATACTTCCTATATGAGGGGTAAAACAGCAAGAGTGAGATCAAAATATCTATTTTCCAAAATTCTAAGCGAAAAGCATGTTTGCCCATAAGGCATGGGAATTTCTGCCCATTTGCCTGCTTGTAGGTTTTAAGCTGAGACTCAAGCACTGTAAAATTCCCTAAAATGGAGTATGCATACACGTGATCCATCCCATGTACATGGGTACGGATCACATAGAATGATAGATTAAAAAACAAAAATGTGAAGACTTGATGAGTAATTTCATGACAGCAAGTGAGTGTTAATCTAAAGTCCATACTTGTAAGACAAGATTTAGCTGAACTACCATCAACAACAACAGTTTCAGCTTAAAAGCAAAAGTGAGCATATAATCATCACTAGCAACCCACGAGGTTTGACATATCTGGAGCTGACAATCTCTTTCTAAATTACCAAAATTTTGCATTAGGGCCATAGTCATTCTAGTTTCTGGTGATACAGCACAAAGGTTGTTAGGTTAGAGAGACAAGAAAAAAAGTGGGACAATAATCCATTTCACACATACTGTCAGGAGAGAAAAAGAGATTTATCAGGATGAAAACTACATTTATGTACAGGACACATGAGCTAGAGTGACTCAGAAAATCATCATTTACTATATGGCCAATTTTAGAGGAGGTGGAGGGCCACTCACTCAAATGAATACAAAGTGTGAGATCATCTAAAGTGGTGAAAACCAAAGCAAGCCTATAACATTAAAACAAAATCTATGAAACAGTATTTCCTCAGGTGTTATGCTGTAGAAAGCACTTCAGTAGTCCATAATCTTATAATTTTTATCTCATCACATGTATAAGTTCAGAACGCAGAAAGGAAATTAATTATTCCATATCTAAGTTACAGATGCTTTGAGTAAAATAAAAATGGGTGATATAAGTGCAAGATATCACCTTTACATTATCTTTACCTCCATTCAACTAATATCAAATTTTCACCAACTTGAAATCACATCAATACCACACTGTATGGAGGAGATTTACATTGTAAGCCTGAAAGTGAAGAATTACTACCTTTTGACTTCAACTACAACTCTTCAACTACAGTTTACATGCCATTTCCAGTTTCTATGAAAACACTGGTCATAATCACAGCATGGATATTTTGTTTCTAAGTGCACTTGTTTTTAAAGTAAAAGTGAGAATCTATGTTTAAAATTAACTACTTTTACAGTTGTACAAAGATTAAACCTCACAGTACCTTAAGTGTATGAAAATCAAAGTCTCTGTGGAGGTATGAAAAATACTTATGACAATATGTCAATAATCAGCCAATATCTCTCAATATTTTTAAAGTCATTACAAAATCTTTACTTTTCTCCATACACTATGAAGTTATGTATTAGACAATGACTAGTATACTGTACTCCAGTTAAAGCTTGTCTTTTATATACAAAACCAGTGCTATTACAAATGTATCACTTGCCCTCTGTGACAATATCAATGATGATAACACTTGATGTTATCATTGTATATAGTTAATTTTTTTTCATACTTATTCAGCAATTCCTGTGTTAGCATGGTAGCACTAGGGACCAATGAAGAATACTTCATTTGCTAACATCCAGATACAAAAATGCAAAAATGCAGATATTTCTAGTCATCTTCCTGTCATAAAAGACATCAGAAAAAAATGCAACTATGACTTTTCTTGTTACATCCATACACAGAATATGAAATGCATTTTTGTCTAAATGGCAAAAAGAAGAAAATGAAAATATAAAATAATACCTAATTTTAATATGTTAATAAAAAAAAATAAACTTACAATTTGTGATTCTTTTCATAAAATATTATTCTTATGGAGTATGATTTCTAAGTTATTCAATAAAAATTATATATCCTTATTCATTTTGATATAGTAGTTCTTTTGCTAAATAAGAAAAGTTTACTTTTCAGTTAAATTTTCAAAACACATCTGCTATGACAGATATCATTCTTTTCTATCAATATTTCATGTAACCAGTTGAATATCACATAAAAACACATTACATGTTTTAGAGTACCTATCTTTTATCTATTTCTCTAATGCCCATTCCTTACAGGAATAACCATCAAGGGAGTGGCCATGGTAAAAAGAGTCTCCAATTATCTCTGCCCTTACATGCCCCCTTGTATACAACATTCTATGCATTCTTCCCTCTCTTCTCTCCCTTATTTTCCCATGTCACAGATGGTCTTCCTCTTCCACCAACCCCAATAATCGTACTATCATACACTCTCCTTGGAAACTTCCCATCATGCATTCTTTCACACATTCCAAAACCTCCTTCTCATTCCTTGCCATAATAAATCTCTCATATACTCCCTCATTACTTTTTCATTCTATCTAGTCATACCACATGCTCTCAAACAACTCATTTCCACAGCCTGGATTCTTTTCTCAATGACTCATCTCATGTTTGTTTCAGCTGCAAAGGTCTGGGTTGGGAGGACTATGCAGTCCCTTAATCCTTTCTTCACTTCTACTTACACTTCTACCATTCATTATTCTATTAAGGGGCCCAATGACTCTTTTGCCCGTTACTGCTCTCTCCCTTATCTCTCCTTCAGTATCACCAAACTCACCCAAGGTAGTTCTCTAATACTTAAATTCTCTCACCTCTTCCAGTTAGTTTAGGACACTTTCTTCTCTCACTCTATAGGGCTATGCAAAATCAATACTTTCTCTCTTTTCTTTCAAACACCATTACTTTACTTTTTCTCCCATTTACTTTCAATCACCTATGCTTTGGAGAAACGTTCTAATCTCCTTT
The DNA here is from genome assembly GCA_032273605.1 of Panulirus laevicauda. Lineage (NCBI taxonomy): Eukaryota > Metazoa > Arthropoda > Malacostraca > Decapoda > Palinuridae > Panulirus > Panulirus laevicauda. The sequence goes on from JAUTXX010061525.1 coordinate 18,005, forward strand.
ATTTGTTATCAAAAGACTGCAATTTGCATGGACTACAATCAGAGATGGAAAAATTGCTGTCTCATGTTTTATGCAATACATTTTCAAAAACTTTTTTAATAAAGTCTTAAATCAACTGGTTAGACTTCTGGTACCTTCTATGACTAGCTGCTACAAAAATTCCAGAAATTTACATCATTTCATCAAAAGTAACAGATACTTACAACCTTATCATAATCAGGATATGATATATCTAATAACATAAAAAAAACTAAAAATACTTTAATTACTTCTATTTCACAAGAACTAACTAAACTACTACTTTGCATTGGCTATCATTCATGCACTATTTTGCATCAGCTAGCTTTCATGCATTGTTTTCCAACAGCTAGTTTTCAAACAATGGCTATCTTTTGTGCACTATTTTCCACCAGTTAGCTCTCATGCAATATTTCAAGACAGTTTGCTTAAATGCAAGAAAAAAATCTTTTTTCATATTTTGCAACAGCTAGCTTTCATACTTGAAACAAAAAATTTTTTGGTGAAAACCCAATTCATATTGTTTATCACTGCAGTACATTTACCAGTATATTAAAATTGACTGGTAAAGTATCTGTTTTCCCAAAGCACCAACCATATCAAGACTTGTCATAGCCTTGGAACTGTGATCAATGATGGTTTCAAGGTACAAGGGAATGGATTAAGAAGGAATTCAACAGTACAAATGTGTTTTAAAACAAAGTACATTACATAAACTCAAACAAATGAAATACCTGAGCTGTAAATCTGAAAAGGTATGTCACTGGCTGTTATATATGAACCAACCTTCAAAATCTAAAGGTGAGGCACCAAATTTGCATTGAATACTCTTAACAGGTTACTGTAATCATAGTACAGTAGCACACCTGTATTGCAGTACTTCTGTACAATACAAAACATTCAATCAATTAAACATAATCTAATCAGTGTAACAGCATGATCTTACACATTTAAAATTCAAGGTGCTTAACACTAAAATACCTGATTAATTATTTACAGAATATTTATGCATTAAACAACGTATTTGTAGAAAGACCTTGACAACTATGGTAGCCAGAGTTACAAACACTATTCTCCAAATTATTCTATGCTACTTGACAGAGAAAGGGGTTATCAATATCATCCACAGGAAGGAAAGCTGATTCCACCAAAAGCTCTCAATGCAATATATGTGCATGTTTTAATCAACTTAATATCAAGATTACCTTCAACAGTACATATGCTTTAATTACATTTACTCAAGATTATCAGTCTCTTACTGCAGCATCATGTTTCATAATCAAACTTATGTTACTCTTTTTGTAATACAATCTAATACAGATCAAGACCAAAACAAATTTATGAAATCCTACTGAATACCAAAACAATTAATAAATATTCATAAAGTTAATAATGCTACCTAAAATTCAAATGATAAAAATGAATTACTCTACAGACATTTCTGAAAAAATAATGCAATCATTCTAACTCGTAATCATTAAATCTAATCTCTGAAAATTGCAAATATTTTAAATGTGAGACATTGTAAGTCAATTACAGCATGTATCCTTAATGGCTGGGAATATCAACAATGATAATCAGCTACTTGGCTCAAGTCAAAGAAAGTCAGATAATCATCCTTGTCCTTCAGAAGAAAGTAATGTTAATTACCGATATATATGATACATATTTACTTCCAACCCCAAGAGTTCCTTCTGTCTATATAGGACTCATTCAATGAACAGGAAGTAGGCCACATCCACTGGTGAGGACCAAAGATGATCAAGTGTAGGGATGCTGTGTGTGCATCTGTGTGCTGAGAATGCATGTCAATTAAATGATTAACACTCAGTGTTGTCATTATGGTAGTTACAATGTGAGCGTGAATGGTCTTGGGTTATGTTGAAAAGATGTTTGCAGTGTTGAAGGGATGGGTGATGTCCAGATCATAGATAGGAAAGTATGACTTGTGTATATCATTGTGGGAGTTGCAAAATGGACCAGATGGGTCTAAAGATATGCTGAATTTGTATTTGTAGTGATGTAGGGATGGAATGTTAACAAAGACAAGGTAAGTTAATTGCACTATTAGCAGCAAGCTGAGATAGTTTGTAATATCACTCCTAGATCTCCTGCAAATGGATGTTGAATGGACTGCCTGGCAAAGTGTGAGGCTTTTATTCATATCTGACATCTAGTGAAAGCCTCACCTACAGCAAAAAACTGGTATTCACATATCTGGAATGCATGAAATTATGATTACTGAACAATTTGTAGCGCAAAAGCTTAACTCCACTGGTTTGTTCCCCCAGATGGGCTATCAATTCCAAGAAATGTAACCACTGTAAATAAATAAACAACAGAATACAGTATTTCTATTTTCTATACAGTATTTCTATTTTCTATCATTATGCAAATACAACTAAATGAATTTTCTGACCTATTTGTACATTTCTGATCTTTTTACCTAACTTTAGATTTAAACTCATCCTTAACACTCCCTTATAATCAATGGAGTAAACAGAAACTTCGTACATTAAGGTCATTTCATATCTCTTTTTCATACTCGTTCACCGATGTCCGTGTTAACGAGGTAGTGCCAGGAACAAATAAGGAGAAGCCTCATTTGTTCGTATCCATTCTCTAGCTATCATGTGCAATGCACTGAAACCACAAACCCCTATCCACAACCAGACCCTACAGACCTTTCCATGCTTTCCCATAGTAGTTTCAAACACCCTAGTTCAGGCCACTGGCAGCATGTCACCCCCTGTGTACCACATCACTTCAATTTACTCTATCATGCATGCCTTTCAATGTTCTTAATGCTAGCACTTATTTTTAAGATCTTTCTCTCCTTGTAACTACCTAACATTTTATCATTCCAAAGTCCACTGTATCCAGTGTCAAGTCAGAGTTCATTATTTTCCTAGTTTATTGTACCCCATGCAAAAAAAATTAACATTCCATACTCTATCATATCATACCAGAGGTAACTTCAATAAGTTAATCTCCTTACTCTATTAACTAACCTTTTCCTGCGGTGCAGCCTCAAGAAAATTAATCAGAGAATGAGAATTTCACTTGGCATTCTTCTATCTTATGCCAGCAACTCAGTTCAGAGAATTGAGGGATAAACATCTGTTTTTAGAAAAGTGATAAAGAAAATGTTCTTTCTCAAAGAAGAAATGGGTAGATAATCATAAGTATACAACCCTAGGAACTATTTCACTAAAGGGTAATGAGGCTACAATCCCAGGACCCCTTATCCTGGGGCTCCTGCAGCTTCAAGGATATGCTACATTCAGTAGCAGGGACAGTATGGACTCCTTTGAAGTGAAAAAATATTTGATGAAACAATACCTTCTTTTGTCAGCTAATGAAGATATAGTCTCACAAAAGAATACTCTTCACTTACAGAGTAACCTTAAGCAGGCAGAGTCTGACAATACCTACAGGGTACATCATCCACTACAACAATACTCGTGTGACCTGTAAGATGTGGGGAAAATTTTTGGATTGGATAGCAATGCTCCAGAGACCTGTCATCCTACTACCTTTCATATTTTCACTAAATGTCCCAAATTTTTCCATGTCTTAAAGTACAATGTACTACACAAAATATACACACACTTCTCTTTTTGCATATCCCCTTACATTCCTCTACACTCACAGCCTCTCATATAATCAACATCACTGAACCCTTCCTGGTTACATTTTCAGTTTTTCTTTACATTCTCTGTAATCACTTCACTCGCATTTCATTCATCTGAGTACAAAGCATTTCGCTGTCCCATCACCTACTCTCTAGACCATCATTCTAAATTCAAAGGATTACCACTGTCTATATATCAATTGAACAGTACAGAGGTATAAATGAACAATGATCAGTTGACCCATCTGAAAGTAAACATATTCATTACTTGTAGCTAATGCAGAAAGTTAATGATGCAATTCAGAGAATGCGAAAACCATCTGGTATTAACAAGGCTAAAGACCAAGATCAACAGAATAAAACTACAATTTCTAAAGTATTGATAGATAACTCTGCTAATGAATTACCTGTCTTAAAGCAAATTTTGATGTTACAATAACAGCAGAAAATATCATGAGTAACTGTGAAGTTTTAGGGTATCAGGGTCACAAGTCTACCTCAGGAAACTGGACATACCAGCCCTTTACCCAGTTCTGCAGAATTAGCTCCAAAGAAATGTGCATGCCTGGATGCACTTGGTCCTTCCCATGTAGATGGGAGTGAGGTAATGATAAAACAACTGCACTACAGTGTATCCAGTTTCTTGAGACAGATTAGTTACTTGAGATAAGCAGATCATGATGTAGGTCATAGGTGAAGACAGAAAGTTTCATAAACAGATCAGTATTATTCTACAACCTTTTACCAGAGCCCCTATCGCAGTGAATTCCCATAATTTCAGGGTGCCAGCAACTCCAAGGCTGCAATACACTCAGCAATAGGAATTATACCCTGTTTTGTCAACAGATGATGATATAGCCTTGCTGAAGGTCACTTTTCACTCTCAGTCAAAAAGTTGAGAACATCAAATGGGGTGACAAAAGCTGACTGAATAAGTAATGTAAGTGAAAAGTGTGATAGTAAAGAGAGTATATATGAGTAAGTTGAAGAAGGTGTACTGTAATGGTTTGGATATATGGATAGGATGAGCTAGGAGAGGCTGACTAAAAAGATATATATGCCAGAAGTAGAGGGAGCAAGATGAAGGGAGAACTGAGGATATGGAAGGATGGTGTAAAAGATGCCTTAACTGAAAGGTGCCTGAAAATGCAGGAGGGTGTGTTATACACAGGATGATGTGCAATTAATGGGCTGAATCTGGGCATGTGAACCAGTAAGAGGAGAGCACAAAAAGTTCTGTGGGACTTGACTGTGGAAATAGGTCAGAGCTCTGGTTTTGACACATTATACATGACCCCTTGAGTGTGGATGCTAGTGAATGAGACCATTCATCATCTGTTTGTAGCACTAATTTTCCATGTGGAATATAAATATGAAAATTCTTTTATTTCTTGCCTGTCTGCAGTGTCCCACAGTTGCACTGCCACACCCTGCCTACCTGTGGTTACACTGAAAATAAAAAGTCATCTTTGGTGAGATTGTATCATCTGAGTACTTTCTCACTGAATAACATCTTAATCCAAAGGAGTCCATCCCCTCCCTGCTACTGACTATAGTGCAATCTTGAAGCTGCAGGAAACCCTGGAGATGGGGTCCTTGGGCCTATATAATAGATATTCATGCAACCAAATTCTGTTGTACAGCCAGCTAACAACCCATAACCACGTCTAACAACTCAATGAAGTTTTGAAAAATCACTTCAAATTCCTCAAATATTCATGAGGAGGACCGTGATTCTTTGTATTTCATTGGTTCTTATAACTCTCATGTTGGCTTTGACTAGACAAAAACTTCACTAGAATTACAAATGCTTTATATATTAATTCTTTAAAGCCCTTAGTGAACTGCTAGAACCTCACTTTGAAATACAGGGTTCATGTTTCACATTTCTTGAGGTAAAAATGTAATATTTCACTACAGCTTTCTAATCATCTCACATAATATAATGTGAGTACTGCAGTCACTAGATGTTTATGTAGTTTACAGCATTTGGGTATACCAGGCCTTCAGGAAATCAATATGAATATTTATACATTAGCAAACAATTTTTCTGACAAGGAATCTACTAACAAAATGACATCCTATATGCTGTGAGAATATCTTTTTGTTCTGGTGGTTTACATCATCCTCTCACCTGATGTTGAAAATACATTCAGATGATGAATGAGTTACAAGGGAAAAGAAATATAATATAAACTTCATACTGCTCTGGAGTCATCTGCTGTTTCCACTATTTGAAGTTCTGATTACAAAATGAAAAGACCAAATATCCCAATCTATCAACAAATCAAGATCTATATTTCTTCCACAACAAAAATCTACATCCTTTAAAACTAGATTATGCATAATTTATCTATCATAACAGTCCAATGCTTGTATCATTATGTACAACAAAGATCCCTAATAATAAATGATATATTTGTATGGTGCTCAAGATTGTGGTTAACAAGACATGAATTATGTATACATAACAATAGCTGTCTTCCCTTCAGGTAATCTCACAACCTCTTGTCTCACTACTTATAAAATGACAAATGAAAATTGCTACTGGGAATATTATCATTCCCAAAAAGTCATTTTCAAATGCTACATTAATCTAAGATTTCCGATACCTACTGAATCTTAAGCTGCTGTGTATAAACACACATGTGAGAATCTTAAATCTCAGGACTCATAATGCATATCAAGTACACTTGTCAGTGACACAGATAGATATATCCGTATAGCTACTTCACAATCTAAGTTTTTATAACAATTTCATCAAATGTATATAAATCACTGAAACAAAAAATGGATTTTCTATTAAAAAATTAAACTGTTACTACAGTACACATCGAAGTAGTAAGCCCAAACAGTTACAAAATGTAGGGAGCTTTCCTATTCTAATGTATTTGGTATCAAGGTCTTTATAGATTATGGAATTTCAAGAACCAATACATTAAATGCACCTATAACTATAGATACCAGTGTAGTTATAACGCAACTACCAGCAAGCACCAAATCATAGCAACCTATTAAAGAATTTCACTTACCAAGAAAAATTCTAATGAATATATTCAACAAAACTGACCAACTAGTCAATGTTCACCGGTCCTCAGCTTCATCAATGGACCCTTCCACAGAGTTAGGTGTACTGACAGCCCCAGCTACACGACAATTTGGGCGTAAGGCAACATGGGAGTCTGAGCAATTGAGGAAGGCCTTCTCCAATGTTCTTCTGAGGGGAGAGTCAACTGAAGAAGTTTGTCTGGATCTACTGACAGGAGTATTACCTCCAGATGTATTATTCATTCCATTCCTGCAAAGTGTGTTGGCAAAATAATGTAATGGTCTCAGGGAATCAAGTTATGTGATTTTGAACACGACATTCTCCTTTGAAGTGGTCTTTGAGCATATTAAATCTTTAATGATATAGAAACCTCAGCCACTGACTTAAGAGTGGTAATAACCAACACAATGGCACCCAGAGAGGGAGGTGCCTCTTGAAACTTTACCTATGACCAAGGTATTACTGTTTCCAGGATTAATCATGCCTATTATTGAGGTAAACACAATACTTCTTTCACTGCATTGCTACTTCAGCATCCATTATGCTGTCTAAATGCTGACAAAGAGATAAATTATTCCTCTGTTCTCAATCAGCAAATCAGAAAGGAGAAAAAGCATCTTTTGGCATGGGTGTCTCACAAAACCTTAAAATGTTCATCTTCAGGTCGAGAATAAAGCATCTTGCATATGAAGCACTACAAGCCCCACTACAAACTCAGTTCAATTATTTGATTTTTGAGCTACTGAAACAAGCTGATTTTGAAAAATTAAGTATACCTAAATGTAAATACTCAAGCAGCTCCTGAGTTGGTCGCTGGGGATGCAATGAGCCAGCATCAAGCAAAATTGCGATTAATACTCTGGTAGCTTTTTTGGTCCAACCACACTAGCAAACTGCAGCTGGACAAAACTAAATTTTAGATTTCCTCATAAAAAGTAAATTTTTGGGTTACTTGGGTAAATTCAATGATGTTTACTGATAGTATCACCATACTTCTCTTCATCCTATGGTAATGTTACAACAAAAAACAGTGAAACAATCCTCCAATCAAACAGACTTAAGACCCTCCATACATTCAACTAAGAAATGAACAAAGCTCCTCTTCTAGAAGTTGGCTAGTATTCAGGCCATGAGTCACCATGAGATACTCACTTCATAACTTTTTCATTTGTTTGTGATGGCTTCGATTAACTTGTCCATGAAAGACAATTGTTGGACTCTAACAAACGTCTTTCATGGACAAGTTAATCTGTTATATATTGATGACACTGGCTATGGTGTAAAATATACAAATTCATAAACACTAAAAAGGTAATTAAAGCTAAAACATAATTCAAATGGCTACAGCTGCAAGCTGACTTTCATAAACTGAAAGACTGGGCTCACAAGTGGCAAATGAATTTTAGTATAAAAAAAGTAAAGCTTTACATGTCAATAGAAAACAGGAAAGATAAATTTTTGTAGAAACTCTGTTGAAAAATGTAACATAAGTGAGGAAAAGATGTAAAAACAACATCCTTTGATGACTAAAGGACAAGTAAAGAGATATTTCACAATTTCCTTTATCCTGTGAATATTGCAAATGCCAGAAGTAGTAGCTAATATCAAATTCAAGCATAACCTTCATTCGTGTAACTCAAATTCTGATTTTCTAAAATCTGTTTTTCAGATGTTCACCTTTTTTTCCCTCTCTACTTTCCAGAATAACTGAACTTTCGAAGTATATGGGACAATGCTACCTATATAACTATAACATTACAATACATTCACAATTAGGAATGGTTTGAGAATACATAACTACCCCAAAAGCTGTTAATAAAAGACTGATCTGACATCACAAAATGTCAGGTTGCCAAGAGCAAGTATATGAAGGATTCATTAAGCAAACTGTAAATACCATGTACCTTATTCTGAATGTTATCATCCATTTTCAACTTAGTCTTAATGCTTTCATTATTCACAGAATGTTTGAAACACAAATATTGCCAAAATGAGTTATGCAGAATCAGAGATTACTGTATTAGCAAATTAAAGCAAGTTCTTGAATGATAATAGGAAATGCATACCAAGTAAAGAACAATTGTTTAGTAAATCAAACTGCCAAGTCTTGCTATACAAAAAATAAAGTACTAAAAAGAAAATGATTGAGTAATAACTACAAATCAAGTCAAATGTGCTTAACAAATCAAATTGCAAATGTCCAGCTACACAGACTATAAAATAAGGAAAAGCAAAGTATATGATAATTTCATCTCATTAGTATCATATTTTGACTCAAGCTAATGTGTGCTGGGGGAATTAGCATTTATGTAAACTGCTATGATAAAATTACAGGACAGTATGGTCAATACTTAAGATTCATTTCAATAATCTAGACGTAAACTTCAATCAAGCTATAATCATTAGAAAAAAGAAAAAAAACTGTCTTACCTTGAGGAAGAAATATGACTGGCATTATTCAAGCCTCCATGGATGGTCTTCTCACATCTGAAAGCCACTTCATATTTAGAAATGGAACAATAATCATATATAAGATCTATACTGCACTTGTGAAAACAAGGCCTAGTGTGCATCATTTCTATTTTCTACAACATAAGCAGGTCCTTCTCCACATGCCAGGCAATAATCACTGTAGCCTTTGAAAAAGGCAATGACAAAGATTTTTTTTTAAGAAAACACTATGAACCAAAGTAAAAAACAAATAAATAAATAAAAAGGCATTAACCTATTTCAACTTTATACCAATCTACTCCTTGTAATATCAAAAATTTACCTAGCACACCTCAGAGGACATAACTGCACCATAACAAAAACTAAGAAAGTTAAATAACTCACAAATATAGGTGCAACATGCCTCCAACTCCATGTTCTCATGCCATCATACACATGACTCAATCAATGGGTCCTAATTCAGTTCTAAAGCAAGTAGTCAAATCATCTCAATGGGTAATATATGACTCTGTGACTCGTATAATTTGTGAATAAAAAGCTAGAAGGGTGTTCTATTGAACACCTGTGTTGCCTACAGTACAGCATAGTTGCTGAGAGTGGTACAAGAATGGGTGAAAATACTGTTTGGAAAATAACAAAACATCTACATTAAGTTCTATGGCCAAAGATAGCAGAAGAAAATGCCTACATATACCATTTGTATAAGTCAGTTTTGCATTACTGAGGTTGCCAACTTCATCCTCATATCCTGATATGTGGGCAAGGGCACAAATTCACAACAGCAGAAATGCTACCCTACCACTCTACACATATATTGTACATAATATACACAAATTAACTGGACACTAATATTCAAATTCATGCTACTGCAAACATGTGAATCTGTTGTTCTGTTTAGTCTTAGAATGAGAAATAATGACATCAGCTCTTCCACAGGTCTTATCAAAATTCAGCAACACTTACCAAAGCTACAAACTATAAACTAAAATTAGGGTCATTCATACATAAGTAATACCAGCTGGTTCCTTCTTTGAACATCAGCTGATGACAGAAAAAATGAGTATCTTATTGAATTTGATAAGAATTAAGCAAAACTCTTATCTATTATATCCATCATGACATGTACATCCATTTTCATGATGAAGATAAACCATGCAAAGTTTTAAGAACTGTACATCTAGCTTTTAAACATATGATAAAAAACTAGTGTTCGGGAACAACATGCAAGTGGATGTAAAAGTACATAATGTGGTTCCATCTTTAACTTGAGCAAAGAATCTAATATGCATGCAATTACATTAAAAATGAGAAATCAATATTACTTGCATAGCTAATAAACGTAAATAGGTCTGGGCTAAACCTAAACAGATTATAGATATAAGTTTGGCTCCAGCTTTGAGGATTAGTAAAATGAGGAATATTCTCAAGTTTGATTAAACTCAATTTTATTTTGTAAACATATTCACCATCTGAACACATGCATTATTTCTTAACCTCATAAATATCCATGCAAGAGCTCACATGTTTAATCAAGCTCCGTCGTGAGTTACCAAAATCTAAGATCTAAAATCAAAGTATGGAACATATACACAATTGGACATAATGATGCAATATGCAGCTACATCTTTTCACATGCATTATGT
>JAUTXX010061746.1:0-10301 GCA_032273605.1 Panulirus laevicauda
CCAATCTTTCGTCTGTTTCCTTGCGCTACCTCGCTGACGCGGGAGACAGCGACATAGGTTAATAATAAAAAAAAAAATAAAACTATACAGCATCGCAATATAATTGATACCTACATACCACACCATCCCACCTGCCCTACCAGATGCTTTCCCCAACTGCAAAACTTAACACATATGTCCAACACTTGTTTATGTGCCCACCTTTCTGTGTTGATCAACACTCACACCCAAGACCTAAGTGCGAATTACTCATAAATCAACTGCACTCTTTATCTGTCCTGAACCTACACAACAGCCAGTCAGACTTTCAGTCCACTACCTCTCCATCTACAGCAGCCATCCTTGCCAGACTTTAGTTTTTGCATGTAAGGACCATCTGGAGCACACTACATGGCCTCTTCTATAATCACATACCCATTCTGATAACTCTAAACCTAACCCATCCAAACCATGCAGCCACCAAAAAAAAAAAAAAAACCTACCCTATTCAAACCATGCAGCCACCTAAAAACAAACAAAGCATAGGAAAGCACATTTGCCAGCATACACACATATATGAAATCCAAGCTCCAAAACTTTACTATAGGCAATTTTCTATCCCCCATATCATGCCATCTCACACTGAATCAACATCACCAACCAAAGCAGCAAAAAGCACCTACCATGAGGATAGAAGACAAAATATAACACAGACTTTCCCACACTAATTGTGGACCTTGAAGATTAAAGAAACCATCTCATACAGAACCACTCACCACCAGTAGATATCACAAATCAATACTCAAAACAACACCATTATTAACCTAATCACTGAAAAGCAAACTAAAAATTGGCACTATTTTCTCAACACAGTGAACCACAAAATCTACATGAGCTAACTCTGGTGCATGTTAAAGAAAATCCACACCTCCTGCACCAGCTTAGCTCCCTACATAAAGCACTTCTAACCCAATCCAGACATTCCTTCTTCTAGACAACACCCACATGATACACTAATCAGAAATCAGCCTCAACCTAACACATCTGTAAAGAGGAAAGTCATGTAAAACCTACATAAAATCAATCCAGAAACAACTGCATGCCACTGAGACAAGTAATGCAATTAAAACTTAAAAGAATTCCATATAGCAGGCCCTGAATACATATCACACTTTTACAAAACATTGTGAGCCACTTGCAATACAAATACTCACTTACATCTTTAGACAATCCTGGCTACACAATAAAATCCATAACAGCTGGAAACCTGCCAGCATACTACCATTCCTAAAACCCTCCAAACTACCCAATATCCCCTCCTCTTACATCACTAATGTCTCCAGTATGCATCGAACAAGATGTCCTACTCTCGCCTACACAAAATGGCTGTAGACCCAATTGCTTCACTACCACATAACATATCCTAGATAGTTTCAACCAATCACAAACCCCTTCCTACACAGTATTAGTGGCAACAGATATCAACAAAGCATCTAACACTGTACCTGATTCATCTTCATACAAAAGGTACTTTACATCACCCTCCATAACAGTGGCAAAGAGTGGATGGCTGGCCAACTTCATAGCCAGAGTCACATATGAAGGCTTTACCTCTAAGACCCTTACGATCAACAGTGGAGTCACCCAAGGTGCAGTTCCTTCTCCAACCCTTTTGAGGCTTTTTGTAGTTCAAGGGTTCCCTCATATGAACGTAACCTTTCACTCACATCACAGCACCCTTACACCACGTAAGTAACAACAAGCATGCAACACCACATTTCACGGTTGAGACAGAGGCTCATCCACAACAGAATGTTACATCTCCACATGAGTGGAGTCTATAGTCATCCTTTTAACCCCAGACAGACACAAATCCAACCTGCATCCCCTATTACCTGGAATAATTGTTTCTGCTCAACAAAACACCAAATATTCTTGGCATCACATACGACACAGACACAGAACATTCACTCCCCACATCATGGAAATCTGCACAAAAGCATCAAAAAACAAAATGCCCTCAGAACACTATCTGGTACCATATTTAGACAAGGAAAATAATCCCTTTGTATCCTCTATAAATAGGTCATCCACTCCACCCTAAACTGTGCTGCCCACACCTAGCCATCATCTGCCATGTCACAAGCAAATATATTAAAACTGCAAACCTCAAAACAGAGTACTGTAAACCCTAGATTTAACATATTAATTGGGGAGGGGGTGACCATTAATGCTAAAAGTCCGTTAAATCAAATGTACCCTATGGGCTATTTTCTAAGACAATATACTGTTCACGTTTTCATCTAATTCCTCTATCACTTGATGCCATTTTGAATTGTAAGGATTGCAAAATTATATAATAAAAAAGTCATGATTTTCTGTATATATCCTGACTGCATGATAGCTTGAGGTAGACTGAGACCAAAATGAAGCAAGGATACCCCATGCTACCAAACACAAGCGCAATATGAAACGCACATAGTGCAGCATTGAGATATTTATTTAATTTTCTTTTTTTGTGAATTATTATTAATTAATGTAGTTATTTGCCCAGTCCGTTAGATCTGAAATCCATTATATTGGAGTCCATTACATTGAGGGTTCAGAACAGTCACTGGCTGCCTTGCCCAAAATAGAGTATTCAGAACAGTCACTGGCTGCCTAGATCAAAATAGAGTATTCAGAACAGTCACTAGCTACCTAGCACAAAATAGAGTATTCAGAACAGTCACGGGCTGCCGAGTCACATCAAGCTCTCAACATCTATGCAATGAAACAAAGATTCTTCCCGTACAATTCCACCTCGAAATGCTCAGCACAAAACAATTTGCAAAAGCCATAAACAAACTAAAAATCCTCAAAACATATACTTGAACCACTTTTAATCAAGGAAAAGAATCCCTTAGCATCCTCTACAAATGATTCATCCATTCCACTTTAAACTGTGCATCACTTGCCTGATCATCCTCCTTAGAAGCAATCATAACAAAGTTTCATACATATCAAAACAAGGCCTTCAGAGCAATCAATGGCTGCCACACAATTTTAGACACTCAACATGTGCACAACTTAACATAAAACTTTTTTTTTTCATACTTCATCAACGTTTCCCACATCAGTGAGGTAGTGCCAAGAAATAGACGAAGAATGGCCCATCCACTCATATACACATTTATTTATTTATTTATGTATTTTATTATACTTTGTCGCTGCCTCCTGCATTAGAGAGGTAGTGCAAGGAAACAGACGAAAGAATAGCCCAACCCACCCACATACATATGTACATACATACACGCCCACATGCATATATACATTCCTATACATTTCAACATATACAAACATATACATACATAGACATGTACATGATACACATGTACATATTCATACTTGCTGCCTTCATCCATTCCCATCGCCACCTTGCCACACATGAAATGGCTCCCCCCTCCCTCCGCGCATGCACGAGGTAGCGTTAGGAAAAGACAATAAAGGCCACATTCGTTCACACACAGTCTCTAGTGTCATGTGTAATGCAGTCATCATGTTTTTAAAGTACAATAAAAGTTATGGCAGGGAACCTCAGGGATGTCACTTTAAGCACAGAACCCTAGCAAGATTTTGCAGTACTTTCTTATGTCATAAATCATTGAAGAACCAGCATTATAATGGCTAAACAAATTGTACACTGACTTGCAATTTGTAACTTGTAAAATTTCCACTTTTTGCTCAATTATAATCATGATGTGCATTATTTTTGTACTGTTAGCTTCAACATTCATATCACTGGATCTTGAATGCACTTTGGATTCCAGATTCAGTATAAAGGAAAATATTTACACAGAAATAGCAAGGGAAAGCAACACAACAATTCATACTGAAAACTAATTAAACAATGGACTTTAGTAAAGTGCTGATGCTTTACCTAAGGCAGTGTTTGGACAAGAGAGCAAGTTCTGCAAACATGAGTGCCAATAACCTCACGTGTCAAATTATGAAACATGAGACTGAAGATGTTCAGCTGTACAATAACGGTGGTTGTTGCAGGGCAGTGTTGTTAGTAAGATCCCCAACCCTCCTTGGATGAGTAAATGTCTAAGGAATATGAGCAAGTGTGATGGAAAATGGTACAAAATCCAACTGCTCAGTTTACCTTTGACTAATGGCCTTGTATATCTCCAACATAATGTTAGCTCCCAGAATGGCCCAAAATTCTTCTTCTATATAATTTTATCTTTTACATCTTAAACAGCCTTTAATTGTTTTTCTGTCATTTCTATTCCTATCTTTACATTTCCATTTAATATATTTTTAAGGTCTATATGTACACAAAAGTTCTTGTTATTAGGCTGTACATTTGTTAAAAAAGAAAAAGTCATTTGGATTTAATTCTTGTTACACATTTACCCTATATATTTTCTATACTCAAATCATTGTAAGTACTTTTACACTTGCCATTAATATTGTACCATTATCAAAATCATACTGTTTGAGATCGTATTTTTGAATAAGTCCTAGAACATGTGTTATGCAATTTAGGATGCTCATAACACATTTATGCTTCCACTAACTTCCTATCTTTTTATAACAGTTTTTCCAGGTTTTCATTTTTGTTGTTTTATGCAGTTCACCTAACTATGCATTCTTATCATACAGTAACACCATATGCAATTGTCCCCTTGTAACATTAACCTGTAAACTTTGCTGAATTGAATTTTTCTATGCAACTCCTTTTTGAACTTTTAGGTGTCATGCTCATTTTTATTATGCTTTTACAGGAAGAGAGGCTTGCAAAGCAAGATCCATCACTTATAGCAGATTCAGAAAATGGTGAGACATTTTCTTATGATAACATTATTTTATTACAGGTAGATATATAGATGGGTGAAAATGTTCGTAGTTTTTACCTTTTTACTGCACAGATAGAGAAAGATATATAACGCATATCTACGGGAACATTGATTTGTAGTGTATGAGTAGGGGGAAGAAGAGGGAAAGAAAGGACAAACATTTTAGATGAAGGATGTGGAAGTAGCTCATAAAAATATGCAAATAGGGTAATATTGTAATGTGCACAAAAATGTAGGTATGAAGTGTAAGTGATATATTAAGATGTGATAGAGTAAATTAAGTTGATAATGGGTGGATATGATGAAAACAATGTTGGCATTTTATTACTTATTTAATGAGGGTAAATGCTGTTGTGGAATGAATTAATGAATTGAAAATGAGTTAAACATTAAAGTTTTAAAAGAAAAGGAGAAGCGGGAGACCAAATTGGAAGTGGAAGGATTCTTCAACTCTCCCAGAACCTTTGCCCCCTTCCCCACCCTGTGACTTACTTCTGCTTCCATGGTTCCATCCCAGATATCTAAAACACTTCACTTCCTCCAGTTTTTCTCCACGCAAATTTACCTCCCAATTTACTTGTCCCTCAACCTTACTGAACCTAATAATCTTGCTCTTATTCACATTTACTCTCAGCTTCCTTCTTTCACACACTTTACCAAACTCAGTCACTAATTCTGCAATTTCTCACCCAAATCAGCTACCAGTGCTGTATCATCAACGAACAACAACTGACTCACTTCCCAAGCCCTCTCATCCACAACTGACTGCATACTTGCCCCTCTCTCCAAAGCTCTTGCATTCACCTCCCTAACAACCCCATCCATAAAAAAATTAAACAACCATAGAGACATCACGCACCCCTGCCGCAAACCGACATTCACTGGGAATCAATCACTTTCTTCTTTTCCTACTTGAACACATGCCTTACATCCTCGATAAAAACTTTTCACTGCTTCTAGCAACTTTCCTCCCAGACCATATACTCTTAATACCTTCCACATATATATACATATATATATATATATATATGTGTGTGTGTATGTATTAGTGGTTGGGCCATTCTTCGTCTGTTCCCTGGTACTACCTCGCTGACGTGGGAAACAGCAATTAAGTAGAATAATGAATATAATAAAGAATTAAGGTAAAAGACTGAATGATAGGAAGATTCCATAGTTATGTAATACTTTGTGCAAATTGCAGAGGGATGGTTAGAGAGTATTATTCCTATTCTGTTGCATTGGTTTTATATATGAATTACCAGGAGTAGTGGTAGGCTGAAGGAAGAATGAATTCCCTAGGAAAAATTGTTAGTAAAATATGTATTTGTTAGAGTTAGTTATTGATTTCAGAAATACATACCTGAACCTTATTCAGTGACCCATCATAAATTGTATTTTTTATATGTTGTCAGTTCACACCTCATTACTATCTAAGATATTATTTTTCCAGTTTAGAAAGGTTTTTCTTAAAACCATGACCAGAACACCTGTGTTGTGATTTTAATACATTGTAAGGTTTGATTGTGTATGCAATCAGCATTGCCCATCAAGATGAAATATAAGAAAAGATATCAGGCATTGTTTTCCTAATTAGTCAGGGACATCATTTTCATATCAGAGTTTTGTGCTTGTGCCCTATTTGGTGCTAGTTGAGTTAATACCATAGAAACTAAGACATCTACAAAAACTGGAGGAGCAGCTTCAGTCATTATAGCGAATCAAGTACTTCAAAGTGAAGGTGTCCCTTAAGTTGGTATTCTCATTATAGTCAACGCGAATCAATGGGAGTTTGGCATTTAAATATCCATTACTTTAGAATCATGTATTCTTCTGGTACATTGCTGTATTCCATTATTACACTTTTTCTTCTTTGTGTTTATGTTTGGTACTTTCCAGTGAAGCTCAAGTATCTGGAGTTGTGGTGTTAAAAATGAGAAGTCTTCTGGGTATTAAATGAAGCACTAAGGCCTGGCAGTGCATTGATAGATGAATATGTATGTGCTATTTTTTGTTTTTAGTTTGCAGAACATATCATTATTTTATTACGCATAGGGATTGTTATTAGTTGAATATCTTGAACTGTTTGTTATACTGCAGGATGTTGTGAAGTTGATAAGACAGATGAAGAGGAACAAGCTTTGGATTTCAGCCACAAATCTGTCCAAAAAGGTGCATTACTGCTGCAAGATGTTGCTTCAGAATTTCATAAAAACAAAAACTTTTCATTTGAGGAGCAGACATATTGTCTACCATTGGAAAAGCAAGTCAAAACCTCCCAATACAACCTCAGGAGAGGCCAATCTGTGGTTAAAATAGATAGAAAGCTTCGTCCAAAAAATACCCTAAGAAGACCAAACCATGCTCAGGTAAAATCAGGACCTGAAGTTCAGAAATTGTCTTAGGTAATGTTTGAATCAATATTTGTTTTATGATGCATATAATGAATTCCATGATATCATGTGCATTGAATAAAGTGGCCCAAGAAGTATTCTGTGTTTTACAAAAACTGTAAAGACTTCATCATGTGACCTTTCTTATAAGCTCACATAGTGAGCTAATGTCATCACTCTGTGTCTTTCATCATCTTTTGTATGAGTGCAAACCTTTATATTCAATCTCCTCAGACTCTGTGCTGTCAATTAAACTGAAACATTACAAAATTGGTCTGTGGATGGTCCTCACCAGGTTTCCTCATTTCATGCCAATTCACTTTCTGATATGGTCACCTCAGGTCAGAATGATAATTTCTTTGCTGAAATCTTAAAAACAGTGTTAGAAACCACTCAGCAAATTGAACCAAAAGCTTTGTAGAATTAACTAATGGATAGTCCTATACCAAGACTCCTCATTTTGTGCCAACATGGCTGCCAGACCATTTATAACCTGGTGAACAATTCAGGCTCATCTGAGCCTCTAGTTTAAAAGTAGGTAGATTAGTTCCAATATCACAGGAAGTCAAACTACCTAAGAGTAGCCGTTGTTTCTTTTTTCATACTTGTTCACTGTTTCCCACATTAATGAATTCTTGCTATGCTCATTTGGTATGAGAATTCAACTTGAATATCCCTGCCAACCCACACATTAGCTTGGCTATTACTTAACCTACTCCAGGTACAATAATCAACTTTAGACTTTAAGGTAGCTGGCTCTTCATTAAACCTATTTGTTCTCATCATATCAGCTTTGAAGAAAAGAGGAATATTTTTGCTAATCTAAGAAAAGTTTTACAGACTTCGTGTGGGTTTATTTTCCAGTCAGAAACAAAGCTTATGCTCATTTTCTAAATGTCTTTATTAAGGTGGCCAGACTAGTCATATTAGCTGCAACATAGTGACAGTGATGATGATACTATCTTTTCTATCTATCTATATCTCTGATGCCTGTTCCCCTCTGAAACTCCCTCAAGGAGGTGGCCACAGCAATAGGCTCCATTACTAGTGAACTCAAGTGCTGCTTCTTAGCCTTTTGTGCTTCACCCTTAACAAGCCACCAGCAGAGGGCAATTCTCGCACAGTGTTTGCAAAGGCTCCTACCTAATGTTCCTACTCACTACTTCTATGTAATGCTCCTGCCTAATGTCCGTACCTATCATTTCTACCTAATGCAATGTTTCTAAAGCTCTTACCATTACTACCTAAGGTTCCAACCTACTTCTACCTAATGCTCCAAGCTAATGTTCCAGCTTACTACTTCTATCTTATGTTTTTACCTACTGTGTGGATGAGGCAAAGAAAAAAACAGCTTCCTGGGTCAGAGGAATACACCATGACAACCACTGAAGTGATGGTTCACTACACAACTGTCACTAACACTCCTGATACTCAGGCAAGTAGTACTGGTAAAATACCTCCCTTGTCAGTGGCTGCCTACCAACTTGTAACCTTTCTAGTCTGCAGTTATAATACAAATCCTGATGAAACATCACTCTACAGCCTTTCTTGCCCTCAATTGTAATTCATGCTAGGTTATGAATTATAACTGTGAACTAGAATGGCTGTGGACCAATCCCAAGGCTGTGCAAGTCATTGATGTTACCTAAGATGTGAATAATGACTGCAAGCAAGTAAGGTTGGGGAGAGATAGCGTAAGGCAGCCATATTCCTTACGCCAGGTTGCAAACACCCGGAAGTATTGCCATAATTATAGGAAACCCACATGGACTATGGCTGAGGGCAAAAAGGACTGTAGTGACACAGTGTGTGTACAACAGTAATAATAGCACAAGAAACTGCTTTTCCTATTTAGAAGTCAAAATATCTTTTCTTCTGAATAGCTATTCTATTCATACAAAGGACTGATCCATTCTTGTATGAACTACTTATCTCACATCTGGGGTAGTTACAGCTCTGCATCCTTACTTGAAAGAGTTGAGTCAAAAGCAGTCTGACATATAAACTCTCCCAGGCTAACTTCAAAAATTGACTCATTTACCCTATGCCACAATTTTGGTTCACTTTCCCTCTTTTATAGTTGTTACGTAATTTAGTTTTTGCTCCTTAGAGCTGGTTGCTTGTGTTCCTCCACCACTAGGTAGACCATGCAATATTCAACAAGCTGCTGCATCACATGATTACTGTGTGGCCGTTAGCAACTCAAAGAGTGGGTTGTTTTGTCAACTGTTTCTTTTCCTACACTTCAAAGCTTTAGAACTCTCATACATTCTATGTCTTTCCCAATAAGTATGACCTGGCACATTTTAAAAGACAGGTTCTGAACTTTCTCTTAAATTCATAAATGCTTTCCCTTGTCTCTTCTTTTTCCAGTTCATAATCCTTTCTGTTTCAATTAAGGCCTGGCCATAATGTGGACTTTTCAGAGACAAAGATGTTACATTTAGAGGACAAAAAGTAAAGATGATGAGAATGTGATATACATTTATATGGACAGAAAGTGATTTAACTATATATTTAGAACTTTCAATGAAGAAGTAGAAATGAAGATAGAGATGTGAGAGACTTTGAAATGAATGAGATAGCCAGGGCTTTACAGAGAATATATAAAGAAAACTTTTAAGCCATGAGGTTTAATGTAGTTCTTTATGTTTTATGTTCAATATGGATCTGTAAAATTAAATTAGCTGATAAGAAATCATGCAAATAAATAAGTTTTGAATGAATGTTATTATCACAGCATTGATAGAGTGAGAAATATGTAATAGAAGATATGTTATTGTGAATGAAGTAGTTGATCAAAATATAATATGGATGATTAAGGAGTCAAACATTTAGAGTGATTAACATGAAAATTGTGTGAATAAGGTTAGTAGGAATAAAGTTTGAGAAAGGCAAAGAGCAAAGGTGGGAGGGCAAGACAGGCAGCACCTGTACAGAGATGGATAATTTGATGGAGGCATCATCTGATATGTACAGTGATGATTGATGAAAGGTATTCTGAATAATTCACTCTGTTACATAGTGGAAGAAGGCATATTTGTTACTAATTGTTAGAATGCATTTCTAGAAAACAGATCGGAAGAGC